>PGTU02016722.1:0-10841 GCA_002896215.2 Cicer echinospermum | reverse complement strand
ACAGCTCATTCATTTATAGAAGGAGCACCTTTCAAGATTTACACTCTTTATGATACACTACCACCGACACATTCATCATCATTCCTTATTATCCCACACTATGTGGCAGTGATATTCACTCATCAGAATTTAACTAGCAGACTCGATCAAAATCCAGAACAAATCAGACCAACAAAACCTCTCAGTATGAAATTTAGGAAGCCCAATTGATCACATCTAAGTAAAGTATCATGTCTGCAGAAAAAGACATGATTGGCTGGCTCAAATATGGCATGTTCAAAGGGTTGAAGTAGTTAACAACAGGCTTAAAACCCATTGGTGCATTCTAGAAATGGATAATCTCATTCCAAGACTCAAGCAGTACTAATAAAGAAAATTAATCAATGCAGGGGGTAATATATGAAAAATATTCCTCCCCCCTTCATTAGGCAAACCAAATAATGATCAACAAATACAAGCCATTGGGTTGAAGAAATTTCTTTAATTCATTGGTCTTTGATACATATACTGATGAGATCATTAAACAAATATATCTGTAAACAAAACCTCTCATAATCAAAACATATGCTGAGATGGATAAATTTAACTCTTTTCGGACAGACTCTTATCAACAGGACATCTCTCACTATTCACTAACACTGACCCTTAGTACCTTATTTTTCTATTGCCACAACATGCTAGCAAATAAGTCAACAAGATACATGCCAAAAAGTTAATCAACAAGGAGCAACAACAATTGTTGATTTAATTAGAGCTCTGGATACCCTGCAGTATTGAGGTACCATAAAAGTGACAACATATTTGGCAAAACACCAAAACCAGCCCCAGAAAAGAGTGAACGAAAATAGCAACTTACCAGACCATGAAAAACAAGATCATGCAAAACTGGAATCATTATGAGAACTGAAAGGAAATAAATACTAAATGT
This sequence comes from Cicer echinospermum, assembly GCA_002896215.2. NCBI lineage: Eukaryota > Viridiplantae > Streptophyta > Magnoliopsida > Fabales > Fabaceae > Cicer > Cicer echinospermum. The sequence goes on along the minus strand of PGTU02016722.1, from coordinate 9,913 downwards.
TCTTAAGTTCAACAGTCTTGGTCACTAGGAGGACCTTTCCACCATTGCTTCATTTAAAGGCAATAAATAATAAGTGTAGAATATACATATAAACTCTAGTTTTTATGCCAAAAGAAAGCATGTTGAATGGAAATTGCTATCTGAAAATAATGCAGGTTCAAGTCTATTGCTGTAAAAGAAGACATATGCTAATTAATAAACATGATAGTGGACGAGATCTCAAACTAATACTTCAAGATAAATGCTGCACGGAAGAATTTCAGCTTCTTTCAACTTTTTCAGTTGACAACATTTGAACAATGACAACTATTTCGTAGCAATAAACAGATCGAGCAAATAACATGGAACAATAAAACTATTTAGTAGCAATATACAGATCAAGCAAATGATATGAACTAGAGATTAGAGAGTGTTATGTATCTAACAAGGGGGGTTGAGCTCCTTACAGTGGAGGATAATCCCTAGAGTCAAGAATAAAACACAAAAGATAGATAGCAAAAAGAGAATGCACAACAAGGGTCTGCAATGGGGCAATCCTTACAACACCAAAGGCCACCCACAACCTACTCCAATTTTCCAACATCCACCTAACTACCTACTTACTCCCACCTCCATACTATCTGCCTGTTCTGCTGTACTCTACCCTCTCTCCTCTAATTGATTCCTTCCCTTACTCTCTTCAGATTTCAGTCTTCACTAACTATAGTTTCTGCATTGGTTCCAGTACAATCCTTTTTCCTCCTCTCATACTTTCTGCACACCTGTAACAAGGTTAACCCTACCCTTCTTCAGAACCTCAGTTAGGTATTTGTTAGTGATAATTAGTTAGGTTAGTTGGGCTGAGATGATTAGACGAAATAAGGAAATGCCATTCCACATTGAAAGTTCTAATCAAATTTAACTGGAAAATGTTTCTCAACAATGAAATATCTACCTGCCCAATGATGGTGAAAAGCCTCGAAAAGGTGATATTAAATGATGAGCCTGCCTGAATTTCTGTAATCTCAACGATCCTGGATGGTAGCAATGTTAAAAGAAACAGTTAAAAGATTGCAGGTTGTAATCTTCAACCCTTTTTCATCTTAATCACCTCAAGTGAAAAAAAATCCTATATATGATGTGGTGGTGCCAGATGTCTAACAAAGGTAACTGATAAAAACAGCAATCAATCAAAGAGGATATCACAATACCACATTATAAATAGGTTTCTGATTGTGCCAAACTCCAAAGAGGTAGAAGTAATCTTCTGCAAAATAACGCCAACATACGAATATAGTGCAAAGTAAATGGCTTTTCAAATTATTATTATAAAAATGCTGACAATAGCGGTTGGGTGAAGAAGTGTTGGATAAACATGAACTGAGAGTGCATGAAAAACAAATAGTGTATATATATCAGCCACACAATTAGATGTGCTACTTCATGAATTAACAATGATTGAAAAAATTTACCAGATCTAGAATTTTTTTAGACTCAATGACTCTGGAGTAACTGAGGATAATCTCTGTTAACTTGCCTTGTTCGAGTGACTTGCATCCTTTCTTGTGAGATTTTTCATAGGAAGATGCAGGTCTCATCATTTTCTCTTAAGGTCTGACTGCTTCTTCTGTTTCAACTGTTCACCGCTTTTTTCTTATAACATCCGTTCAGTTTTGCTGACAAAGTTTAGAAATTCTGGATGCGAAATTATTATTGACCTGCTCAGACAGTATGTTTACTGGCCCCTTCGATTGTGACGAAGGGGTGTTGATGACTTTCCAGTCCTCCATCACTCTTCTATATGGCTGCTGAGACAGAGTTTGGTCTTTATCGAATGCTTTGGAGGAACTCAGTAAGTAGGCTGCTTTTTCGGCAGACTTAACATTACGCAACGGGCACTTCGTCTATTCCGCCACTACTAGAACAGCATTAACCTCACTCCACTTAATTGACATATCGTGTTCATCTTCAAGGAATGACTCCAATGCAATCTCCGGCGGTCTTTTCCGGTGTTACCAAAGAAGTAGGAATACTAAAAAAGACTTTTTCCACACCTGCGACAACATTTAAATATCGAGATATAAGTGATGTAGGTATAAGGAATGATAACATTCAACAAATAAGACATGAATAAACTACATATGATCATTTTACAAACATCGTCTAAAATATTTACCATAGATGAATTCCAGAAGAATTGCTGATACACTGATTAAGAACCCAATATCCAAATCACAATTTCCAAGACCTTTGAGGTAGAGCTCTTCTCTTTATCAGGTGCTTGGGAGGACCTCCCAGAGGCAGGCTGTTCTTCCTTCTGGCTGACTTCAACATTATGCAACCGGGCACTACGTCTATTTCTGGCACTTCCATGAACACCGTTAACCTCACTCATCTTAATTGACATATTGTGTTTATCTTCAAGGAATGATTCCTTGCAACTCCCTTGGTCCTTTTTTGGTGTTTACCAGAAGTACGGAAAAGACTTTTTCACACTGCGACAACAATTAAAATACTAAATATAGATACCGGAGAAATAGAAATGTGAAACATTTAAACAAATAGACAGAATAACATACATACAAATCATTTACAAACATTGTCTTAATATTACAATCAGATGATATTCCTGGAAGATTTGCTGATACATTATAGGACAAGCAGTATACGAATCAACGACTTTCAATGACCTTTGAGGTAGATCTCTGCTCTTTATCTGGGTGCTTTGGAAGACCTCAGGAAGCAGGCTGTTTCTTCTTCTGGCTGACTTTAACACTATGCAGCCGGGAAACTAACGTGTATTCCTGCCACTTCCCATGAACAACGTCACTCATTAATTGACATATCGTTTTTTTTGTCAAGGAATGACTCCTTGCAATCTCCCGATGATCTTTTCCGATGTTACCAAAGAAATAGAAAAGACTTTTCAGTCTGCAACCACAAATAAAATATCTAGCATATAGAGACTGGAGAAATAGGAAATGATAAAACATTAAACAAATAAGACATGAATAAACATACATACAAATCATTTACAAAAATCTCTAAATATTTACCGTTAGATGATATTTCTGGAAGAATTGCTGATAAATTATTAAGAACAGCAGTATCTGAATCACAATTTTCCATTGCCTTTGAGGTAGAGCTCTGCTCTTTATCTGGGTTCTTGGGAGGACCTCCAGAAGCAGGATGTTTCTTCTTCTGGCAGACTTTATCATTATGCAACTGGGAACTACGTCCATTCCTACCACTACCATGAACAACATTAACATCACTCAACTTAATTGACATATCTTGTCCATCTTCAAGGAATGACTCCTTGCAAACTCTTGTGGTATTTTCCTGTGATATCAGAGAAATAGGAAAAGACTTTTCCATGCCTGCGCCAACAATTAAAATATCTAGATGTAGAGATTGGAAAAATAGGAAATGATAAAACATTAAACAAATAAGATATGAATAAACATACATACGGATCATTAACATTTAACCAAGCATCGTTAAATATTTACGCATCAGAATGAATTTTCTGGAAGTTGCTTGTACATTATCAGGAACAGCAATATTCAAGTCACGATCTCCATGGCCGTCTGAGGGTAGAGCTCTGCTCTTTATCTGGATGCTTGAGTGGACTTCCAAACACAATGCTGCTTCTCTGACAGGCCTTTCATATTAATGCACATAGTACTACGTCTATTCTACACTACCATTGCAACATCAACTCACTCATCTCCTTTGAACTATGCATTCATCTCCAGGGAAGGTTTCTCGCAATTTCCTGAGGCTCTCAGGCAACACCAATGAAGTAGGAACAGATTTTTCCTCGCTACAAACAACATTAACACAACCAATACATATATAGACTTAAGAGATACATGTCAAACAACTATAAGACATAGAACCAGATGATTACAACCATCACCAAAATATTTACCATCACCCAATATTTCTTGACAACTTGGACAGCATTATCCAGAACAGCATCAACAGATCAGTACCGAGCTTCTGATTCTTCTCTGAAGCAATCTAGAGCATAGCTTCCCAATTTGGAGGAAAGCCAAATAAAAACCCATGAAAACCTAATCATAAAGTTTTTAAAAAAGAGCAAAGTCCATCAGGGGTTACAACACCATAAACTCACTAACATCATCAATGAGGAACAAATACCATATAACAACATCTTGCAAGACTAACCACAAAGACATTAACAACTAACGACTACAAACCTGCGGAGGAATACCATTATCCAGTGTACGCTGCTCGTTGATGAAACCCTGATAAATACATATATACCATCGGCAGTCTCAAGGGAAAACACTATCATATCTTTTGACAAATGGGAGCCGAAATAAACACACGAACCGCTTCTCCCTGAATCATCACAACATTGAGTGTGTATTTTATCAATCAACATCAGAAACATTATTATAATTATTTTAATCTTTGTCAAACATTGTTAACTTCATTTCAGTAATAACTAGTAATGTGGCCTCTTTTGCATTAGCTTGAAAATCCTAAGCCAAGTTTTGATCAAATTTATTATTTAGAGTAAATAGGAGAAAGCTACGATGGATTGCCTTCATAAGTTGTCCAACACAGACTAATGTTTAAAAGTCACATAAAACTAAAATGGTGATCGACTGCACTCCTTGAAAGTCTAAGTTAACCATCCTCCTGATCTTAAAGGCTGAGACAATGACTCTCATTAAAAATAAGGGAAAACAAATGCGTCTCTCAAAACTCCTTGTCGAAGCGATACCAATTAGATTACCATTTCAGCCGTAAAAACGAGGAGAGTTATTAACTTATATTTTTTATGAATATCATTGATCATCATTAGAGTTTTGGGTGGTGGTCCACCGGAGAATTTGTCAGAGTTAAGAACACAAACAATAATTAATCCAAAACTAAATTTTCATCCCAATGTGTTAGGTAAAAGTGTAAAACCACAGTAACAATCCAGTGAAAAAATGTAGTTTTTTGCCAATCATGTCATTCTTGGTGTCTGCGAAACTCATAGTGGAATCGAAACATGCACATAGTGGAAGCAATAAACGTGCTTTTAGCTCCACACCAAAGTAAATAATTGCAGTAATGACGATATTCTAGACAACGCGGCTCAAAGTTCAAAGCACTAAGGTAAAACGACGAGGTGAAAAACCTAGACACGAGAACTTACTTTCTGGAAGAGACACCAGCGACGGCTAAAAACGATTTCGTTGGAATCGTTAGGGATTTAACGAGCCACCAACGTATAAATAACCTAGAGATGCGAAAAGAAAAAGAAGTGAGGAGAAGAAGGAATGAATTGAAGGGGAAAGTGAGTGATGAGTAACCACCGTTCTTGGAACAAGAGTATGCGCAAGTAGCGTGCGGTTGGAGTGGAGTCTGCCATGATTGAGGTACACTTCACTTTCAGGCGCAAATGTTGTAGTAGTGGTTTAGCTTGTGATTTTGATTCATCTCATTCCGCTAAAAACACCTCTGCCTGTAGAATAGAATCGTCACCAAAATCGCAACCTCCCCGTTAAATTATACATTCTGCGGGGTTACACCCTCTAGAGATAAATTACCATTTTATTTTATTCACAAAAAATAATAATAATTTTTAAATGTCAATTTATGTGTATTTTAATGTGAATTTTTTTCGTAGTCAGATACTAAAATGACAGTATAATATATCTTTTAAGGATTAAAATAATTATTACTCAATTTTTTTTTAACGAGTGAATTGCCAAATACATTGTCAATCAAATTAATTTCTAATTTTATAAAGCGACAAATACAATGTGAAAAAATATAAATATAAATATCATAAATTTTTGTTATTAGATATTTTGATGCTCACATGTAATTAAATATAGTGACTTGTTTTATGTGACCTCAGATCAATGACATCATTCCTGAAGATAAACTTGGTTTGATGAAATTTTGTCATCTCATAAACAAACTTTTGAACAATTGTAGCTGTGCATCGACAAATCATTAGCAAATTCTTTAATGAAATATTTAAATTTCATAGAAAGATTATTCTACATTATTATGACGTTGATATAAAATCAACATCAAATATTAAATATTCAATTAACATGTCACATTATAGTCTCTAGCAATGAAAATTTAAATATAAATTATTTTAATTACTATTTTATAATTTTAAAGAATATATTTATCAATTTATAAAATTCAAAAATTGATTTTGATTAAGGCTTACTAATTTTTTTTGAATAATCAATTTGCCTATTTCCTCTTTTTTCAACTCATACATTATTTAGAGAACGGATACTTTATGAAAATCATTTCTATTTTTTTTTTAAAAATTCGTGTACATTTTAATTTTGTTAATAAAGAATAAATAAAATTTTTGAAGTGAAAAAACTACCTATTATTTATAGAAATAAGAAAAATGTTAAAAAATTAATTTTATTATTTCTAAAAATACATTTTATGACTAGTATTTCATCTTCTCCATAACAATTGTTATTTTCAAGAATCTCTTCATCAAAATAAGCATGAACACAATTTAAGAAGATAAAAAATAGAAATATTTTATAAGACCATCCACCATGGGTCTCTCCAAATTTGGATGCTTAAATGGATTCCACTTATACACATAACTCTATTTATAATTTTAATCACAGTGTTTAATAACCACAATTTTCTTCAACATGACACTTATTTTACTAAATGAGTCTCATCTCATCAATAATTCAATATTATTATACTTCAACAACATTAATTTATTTATTATATTTATTTTGTGAAACTCACAAAAAGTGAGAGAGATAATAACATATAAAAGACTCATGTCTATAAACATCCAATTTTCTGAAGTTACAATGAAGAGTGTTTATGTAGTGTATGTCAGTATTTATTAAGAGAATCACTTTCACGTGCGTATGACTCTAAAACCATTTATTCTTTTCCGGTGTTTCTCTTCATCACTCTCTCTCGTCTCATATGCCTTTTCATGTATCACCTCATATAAATATGTCCAAAAATGTCTATAAAAATATTGAAATAAATGGTTTTGGTCTTCTTGGGATAAGAAGTTCTTGAAATTTTAATGAATATCATAAAATCTTTTTTTATCTTAAATTAGGAGTCGTCACTTTACTCTTAAATTTATTATATAAATAAGTGAAGAAACTTGATAAGGTTTTACTTTAATATTTCATTGATACCTAATTAAAATTGTACCATTTATTGAGTTTCATTTCTTCGTCATCATGAAAAACATACACAGTGAAAAAATATGTTTAATGACATACGTAGATTACGCCGACGTACAAATTTTAATTTTAAAAATCAAGATTTTACATGGTTCAACTTATATGAACTTAATTTACGTAAACATACATCAACTGATTCATATATCGCATGTAGATTTATAATTTATAGATACATTAACTCAATTTTTAAAATTTTACATGAACCCAATATTGGACGTTAGTAATATTCTACTAATGTATTTATCATCGACTATGATATTTGATACCCTAATAATTATTAAGATGAGATAGAAAAGTTAAGAGGGAAAGATGAAATTGTTGTTGTCATCTTTAGGTCTAAAATAAACACACACGACAAAAAATAAATATATAATTAATTACTTAAATGTAAAAGAAGTGGACAATTATAGACCTTGAAATAACCTTAACTCGGTGAAGGAATACCTACACCAAAAAGTTGATTGTTTATTTAAATTGAGATAGATACCTTCAAGTGATGGCCATTTGCATGTGATATTGACCCAAAAAAAATTGACTTGTCATTCTTTTCTAGTCGATTATCGCATGAGAGAAAGTTTTACTTTGATTGATATGACAAAGAACATGTTTTAAAAAAAAAATGATAACAATTAAGAGTCATAATATGGATAATTTAACTATCATCAAACAATTTACATTAGATGTCCAAACATAATTTCTTGATTATAGATAAGGTAACATGATCGAAGAATTTTCATGTATGGGTATATCTAACAGTGACAACACATCATTTAGAATTATGGACATCTCCCTAATCAAAAGATGGAAGTTGTTGATGTTATATGCCCCACTTATTTACGAAAGCATAAACAATCTATTTGTCAATCATATTGTAGTTGCATGTTAATAGCGGTAAAAATCTCAACCCCTACACTAAATGTTGTACCTTTATATGTTAAATGATAGCTAGATGCGTTTTTTTTTTTTGTAGCTAAAGACTTTCATTCCTCATGACCCTAAAATAAATGAATAACAATATGTTAAACGTCATTTTAACAACAATGGCTAAAAACATAAAATGCGACATTAAAACACCACTTGATCCCAAAGTTAAGGGGCCACGTGGTCCGTAAATATCCTAAAAACAAAAGTGTCACCAGAACCACCAAAGAATCCCTCAGCTTCTACATCTCCATGTGAGATAATCTTATGTTGTCGTTTCCTCCATATCCAATTGTGGAAGTTGATCCACCTGGTCCATGCTGTTGTAACTAGTCCAACCACGTAGCACGAAAATCGCCACGTCGATGTAGACTTTCATTCCTCATGACCCTAAAATAAATGAATAACAATATGTTAAATGCCATTTTAACAACAATGGCTAAAAACATAAAATGCGACATTAAAACACCACTTGATCCCAAAGTTAAGGGGCCACGTGGTCCGTAAATATCCTAAAAACAAAAGTGTCACCAGAACCACCAAAGAATCCCTCAGCTTCTACATCGCCATGTGAGATAATCTTATTTTGTTGTTTCCTCCATATCCAATTGTGGAAGTTGATCCACCTGGTTCATGCTGTTGTAACTAGTCCAACCACGTAGAAAAAAAATCGCCACGTCGATGACTCATATAAAAGCAATGAGTAAACATAGTACACAGTATGACTTTGACGCCAAATAGTCATACATACTCAATATACATGTTACATCCAAATAACATAAAAATGGCAGGCAAACACATAACAAAAACTCAATTCTTTGTACACTAAGTTTAATTTGGTTTATTGTATGGTAAACTCAATCTGCGTACCACCATAACCCAACTTTAAAAACCTTATAATTCTCAAAATAGGAACTCAAACTCTTGACCCAAAACACTAGAAAACCAAATTCAACACAAAAAATCACCACAAAACCTTAAAAGCTCAACAAAAAACAAAGAAAACTTAGCTTATTCAAAATCTATCGAAGAAAAGTAATTTGAAAATGGAAGCTTTGATTCTAGTTTTTGTGAAATCATTGTTGCGATCATCCCAGTCATAGCAACTCATTGTTGGCATCATAAATACTTGAAATTGTGGAAGGAAGGGGATTTGGTTGATTTTGAATTTGTATTAGTATAACAGAAAAATTGATTCAAGTAGTTTGATTTAAAGTTGACAGTGGGTGTAAATGGAAAAAAAAATGGCATTAACTAGCAAAAAATCGTAAGTTTTTTAGGTAACTTGATGTATATAATGGTGATATGCTTTAATGATCATATGTTTATTTTCTCCCAATGTTGTTAATGGACGGTATGAATTTGGAGACTTTCAAAAGGGAATGTATGATATGTTAAAGCTTGTAATTGTGCATTGTTTTTATTACTATTTATAACGTTACACTGTTGCATTCACATGGGACACTTTTATTTTTACTCTGCTTTAAAAATACACTGTTTATTAAAATTCAATTAATTTATCTTAGAATGATTATTGTTAATTGTTTTATGACACAAATGTTGCCTTAAAAGTTATAAATATTAACGTTTCTAACATTTCAGACCGATAATCAATTTGATCAAAGTACTGGGCAATAAGTTAATAACCAATTAATCATTTAGTGAAACCACGTGAATTGATAGTACTTCATAAAGGCTTGTTTAAAACCATAATATATATATTATATATATATATAAATATATATATATATATATATATATATATATATATGAATTTCATA
>PGTU02016721.1:0-24693 GCA_002896215.2 Cicer echinospermum | reverse complement strand
ATGAAATGTTTGCTCCTCACAAATTGGATATCATGATTGTTCTTGAGCACATTATCATTTCTCTTAGATTGTCAACAAACTGTATTGAGATTCTGTAATCACAATTATGAAGTTGTAAGTTTGTTGTTATGAACAGTTTTTGAGAGCATTATGAGAAATTATGAAAGTTATGAATTGTTATGAAAAAAAGTTATTAGAATAAAGATTGAAAGACATCTTATATAGTTTCTGAAAAACCAACTACGAAATCGATTTCCCAATCGATTTTGTAAAGTTATAAAAAGTGCTAAATCATTTGCCAATCGATTATCGTGAGTCTTGGTTTTTCTTTAATCTTGAAACTATACAAGCTATCGATTTACCAATCGATTCTTTAAAACCACTTTTCAGTAGAACATGTCCATACTTGTATAAATCGATTTCCTAATCGATTGCTGGGAAACTTTTTTTAATAAAAGTAACTTCAATTGATACTCAATCGATTTGCCAAGTCTCAGAGTCGATGTTATAAACACATAGTCGATTTGGTCACAATCTCAGAGTTCACTGTGTTTTCAAAAAGTTCAATCGATTTGCCAATCGATTGGGTTCAAACAGTGGCTCAGTTTTTTTTATGTCAATCGATTCGTCAATCGATTGGATTCAAAACAATAACTCAGTTTTAATGTCAATCGATTTGCCAATCGATTTAATTCAAAACAGTGACTCAGTTATTTGATGTTAATCGACTTGTCAATCGCTTTGGTAGCATGTTCCTGAAAAGTTCTTACCTGGTGTTTAGTTCAATCGATTTCCCAATCGATTGCAACCAAACTTTCAGAATTGAAAAACTCAACAATAGATTGTCCAATCGATTGTATTTGTCACAGGTGAGGTTATTTTCAAATGATACTTTGTCAATCGATTTGCCAATCGATTTCCTCAGCACTGGAGTGCCTCTGTGACTCATTCAATCGATTTACCAATCGATGTGTTACCATCAGGTTTAATTTGTGAAAATGTGCAATCGATTTCCCAATCGTTATTCTCCAAATCAGAGGCTACTGACTTGTGCAGTTTTCTTTTTAATTAAGCTAATCGATTGCCTAATCGATTTCACATTTACAAACACTTAAGATTTCCTTACACCCTTGTTATGAAATCGATTTCCCATCGATTTACATAGTCAGAATTCAACTTTTGTTGTTTTCTTGTGTTCCAAGCAATTTGATACAAGTGTGTGTGATTGAATTGGTGTTCCTGAAATTTTGCTCAATTGAAATATTAATTTATCATATTAAGTATGAACATTGTTGAATTGTGAATTATGTCAAAATTAGGAATCAAAGGATCAAAATCAACACCAGAAGGATACTCTTCGAACATTAAAATTTGGTTGTATGAAAGACCTCAAGTTAAAAGGTTTGAAGACATGATTGTCATATTATAATGGAGCATTTGCTACCAATAGGTATACGTTCCATTTTACCTGAAAAAGTTCGACTAGCCTTAACTAGATTATGTTTCTTCTTCAGGGAAATTTGTAGTAAAGTGATCGACCCTCAGAAATTACGACATTGCAGAGGGAAATTGTTGTTACTTTGTGTGAGCTTGAAATGTATTTCCCACCATCGTTTTTTGATATAATGGTTCACCTTACTGTTCATTCTGGTTAAGGAGACACAACTTTGTGGGCCAGCTTATATGAGATGGATGTATCCGATAGAACGATATATGAAAATATTAAAAGGGTACGTAAAAAGTAGAAGTCGACCAGAAGGTTGTATTGCTGAACGATACATTGTTGAAGAGGCTGTAATTTTGTACTGAATATCTGTCCAATGTTGAACCATAGGGCTTCCCATATCTCGTCATTCGGGAAGACTTATCAGGAGAGGTAATAACTGGAAGGAGACTACTGACTATATCAAGGACAGAATGGGAGCAGGCACAATGTATGTTCTGCACAATGATGATGAGGTTCAACCGTATGTTACAATACCATTGATCAGTTATCTCGTTTGACATGAATAGGAATCAAAATTGGATAACTCGAGAGCACAATCGAAGTTTTGTACATGGTTAAAAAATCACATAATGTCAAAATTTGATATAGACCCGGATCATTTCAAATAGATTGAGGTGGCTAGCAAATGGTCCGAGCTTACATGTCTTTTCTTACACTGGTTATGTTATTAACGGCTACACATTTTATACCAAAAGAACAAGATGATCAGACCACTATGCAAATAGTGGAGTCACTCTCGTAGCTGAAGCGATGCATGTCTCAAGTGCAAAAGACAAAAACCCAATATATGCAAATCTATCATATTTTGGGTTATCCGGGCGCATATGGGAGTTAGACTACACAATGTTTCATGTTCCTATATTTGGTTGCAAGTGGGTCGATAATAATAATGGCGTTCGGATTGATGAGTCAGGATTCTTGCTTGTCGATTTTAATAGGGTGGGATACAAAGACGAGCCTTTATTTTAGCCGTCGCAAGCTCAACAAGTGTTTTTATGTCACTGATCCTTCTAATGATAAATGGTCTGTTGTCCTAATCGAACTAAAAATAAGTGATGATAACAATAATGATGAAGATGTTGGTAATGATCTTTTTATTGCAAACATCACAACACAACCACATGAAATTGATTCAACTGATGATGGTTTATATCTTAGAGATGATCATGATGAGGGAATTTGGATTAATCCATCGTTTCGTATTGTAAATGACAACAAATGTGAATGTCACCAGGAAAGAAGAAGGGCATCTTAATATATATGATTTTTTTTAATGCTATGCATGTAATCTGAACTGTGTTATTGTAAATATGCATGTAATCTGAATTGAGTGTTTTATACTAAGTTCTGATAATTTATTTTCTGAACTGAACTGAACTGAACTGTACAGAGAGATTCTCATTGTCATTTCTAATAATTCATGCATGTAATCTGAATTGAGTGTTTTATACTAAGTTCTGATTAATTTATTTTCTGAACTGAACTGAACTGAACTGTACAGAGAGATTCTCATTGTCATTTCTAATAATCATGCATGTAATCTGAATTGAGTGTTTTATACTCAGTTCTGATTAATTTATTTTCTGAACTGACTGATAAAAAGGTTTTTAATGTCATCCACCCAAATAACCAACACAAAATAAAATAAAGAGACATTTTACAACGCTTATCTTAAAAGCGCTGTAAAAGATCCTTTTAAAAAATAAATAATGAGTGTGTTATACCTTTTACAGCGCTTTTCACAAAAAGCGCTGTAAACGACTCTTTGAAAGCGCTGTATAAAATGGCTTTAAAATAATAATTCATCAGACACCTAATTTCTTCAAACACCTTGTACGCATCATGGGATTCAAAAAACATCAGACACAAACCCATTTCTTCAAACACATTGTACGCATCATGGGAATCCAAAAAACATCAGACATTAACCATTTCTTCAAACACCTTGTACGCATCATGGGAATCCCAAAAAAGGGTGGAGATTGAATTGTGAAAGAGTAAGCTTTGATGTTTGTGAAGAAGATGCATAAAAGGAGAAGAGTTTGGTGAAGAGGAAGGGATTTTGGTGGTGACCAGTTACTACTATGTGGGTTTTGCATGTTGAGCTTTAAAAAATACATAACAAAACACAAAAATAATAAGGCCTTTTAACAGGCGCTTATTTGGAAAAGCGCTGTAAAAGAGCCTTCTAAAATTAACCTAAGGAGACATTTTAGAGCGCTTATGTGAAAAGCGCTGTAAAGGCTTTAAAAAACATTAATATAACATAATAACACACAGAGGTCTTTTAAGCGGCTTATTTGGAAAAAGCGCTGTAAAAGAGCCTCTTAAAATTAACATAAAGAGACATTTTAGAGCGCTTATGTGTAAAAGCGCTGTAAAAGGCTTTAAAAACATTCAAATAACATAATAACAACACGGGAGGTCTTTTACAGCGCTTATTTGACAAAGCGCTGTAAAAAGGAATTCAATAACATAATAACACACGGAGGTCTTTTATAGCGCTTATTTGAAAAACGCGCTGTAAAAGACCTTTTAAGAATTTAACTAAAGAAGCCTTTAGAGCGCCTTATGTGGAAAAGCGCTGTAAAAAGGCTTTAAAAAACATTCATATAACATAATAACACACGGAGGTCTTTACAGCGCTTTTTGGGAAGAGCGCTGTAAAAGAGCCTTTTTAAAATTTAACTAAAGAAGCCTATTAGAGCGCTTTACAAAAAAAGCGCTGTAAAAGGCTTATAGAAAGCGGTGTAAAAGTGTTACGTATATATAAACATTACTCTTCAGTTTCCTCTTCATTACGTAACTTCATCTCAACCTTCATTTCTTCTCTCTTTTGCAAACCCTATCATCCCGTCCTTTAGAACCTTATTTCCGATCATCTCTTCATTTCGAACCTTATTCCATCAAGATCATCTTCCCCATTTCCACGATATATTTTTCATTGAAATACGTAACCCTCATTACGTATTTCTTCAATACTGTTCCTTCTTTTATTTGAACATATTTCTGTGAACTTTCTGCGTTCCCTCTGTTCTTTAGATTTCATCTTTCTTCGAACCATTATTCAGGTATTGATGTTATAAATTTTTTTGTAATCATTTAAATGCATGTTGAGCTTTTTTAAGATATACTGATACATGTTGAGTTTGTTTATAATAATGCATGGATCCATGTTGAGCTTGTTGATGTTATACTAAAGTGCATGTTGAACTTGTTGTAGTTAAATGGATACAAACAAAGTTTTAGAAGTTCAAACTGAAGAAGTTGGCACTCTAAGACTTACGAAAAAGAAGTCAAACGTGTTGCAACTATCATGCAAAGGGTGATTAAAGCACGGAGTTAGATTGAAGACCCTGTTGTTTTACATCTTTTATTCATTCTGTAATAAATCTTTGAACCAAAACGAACGTTGAATAATCCAGCTAGAAAACTGGTGGCTACTTTCTTGGGTGAGAGGTCTCAACAAGAAAGAGTTCGTATACTTTGATTTTGTGTTAGGCTGACGATTGTCTACAAGGAATCAAAGGGGGTTGATAGAAAGCCAGCTAGAAACTGGTGGCTACTTTCTTGGGTGAAGAGTGTTCAACAAGAAAGAGTCGCACTGTGATTCTGTGATAGGTTGACGAGTATCTACAAGGATCAGAGGGTATTCAATAGGAAAGAGATCATTAGATAGATAGGTTTCAGGGAGGAAACTGGACAATCTGTAATTGATTCTTTCTATTGAAGGAGAAGAAAATCTGAAATCCGATTGGATTTTCAGGACTGGACATAGGTTGTTGTGGACAACCGAACCAGGATAAATCTCTGTGTTTTCTTCTCTAACTCTCTCTCTTTAATTTTCTATATTGCTAACTTTGCATGCCTCAAAATTTAAATTCCGCTGTGCACTTGATGCTGATTAATTTTGTAACGAAAACTGATATATTTTCTGTTATTGCGAGGTCATTGATACCAACATCTGGAACTTTAACTTCGTGTAGAAATTTACATAAAACAATTTTTTCCTTTCTAGATAGAGTATGAGCGGCTGGAGGTAGATATGTGCGATTTCCTTTCTTTACTGGAGCCAGTTCATTTCTTATTCCCATATCGACCAAGTCCAATCTTGCATTGACGCCATCTTTAGACTTTCCTGGAACATTGAGTAACGTACCAATAACACTTTCAAATACATTTTTCTCAATATGCATCACATCGAGAAAATGTCTTACATACAATGACTTCCAATATGGCAATTCAAAGAAAATTGACTTTTTCTTCCACCCAGTTTTTCACCAGCTCTCCCCGCAAAAGGTTTGCCAAATTTATTGGTCAAACCTTGTACTTTTTCAAGTATTTGATATCCAGTCGGTGCTAAAGGAGCTTTACCTTCCTCTGATTTTCCATTGAATGCATTTCTCCACCCACGATACTGATGACTATAAGGTAAAAATCTACGATGTCCAAGAACACATTCTTCTTACAATGTTTCAACCGCATCCAATTTGTACTCTCTTCACATATAGGACATGCACACTGACCTTTAATGCTATATCCTGATAAATTACCATATGCTGGAAATCATTAATTGTGCGAACAACATAGCCCTCAAATTGAAACACTCTTTCCTATACCCATCATAAACTTCCACACCTGTCTCCCACAGAATTTTTAAATCTTCAATTAAAGGAGTCAAGTATACGTCGATATCATTCCCCGGTTGTTTGGGTCCAGAAATTAACAGAGACAACATCATAAACTTACGCTTCATACATAACCATGGAGGTAGGTTATATATTACCAAAATCACAGGCCACGTGCTATGTGAGATGCTTTGAAGACCATGTGGATTCATTCCATCAGTAGAAAGTGCAAGTCTTAGATTTCTTGACTCTATCCCGAATTCAGGATACTCGTGATCAATTTTTGCCCATTGTGGGGAATCTGCAGGGTGTCGAAACATTCCATCTCTAATTCTTTCATCTGCATGCCATGTCAAGTGTTTTGAATCTTCTTCACTGCGATACATGCGCCTAAATCTTGGTATTATAGGAAAATACCACACAACTTTTGCTGGAGTAGATTCTTTCTTCTTATATCGAGAGACATTGCATTTCGGACACGCTTAAGTAGTTCATATTCGTTTCGGAATAAAATGCAATCGTTAGGACACGCATGAATCCTTTCGTAACTCATTCCAATAGAACACAAAATCCGTTTAGCCTCGTAGGTTCGACTGGGAAGTTCATTATCATCTGGCAACATATCTTTTATGAGTGTTAATAATTCCGTAAAGCTTTTATCAGACCATCCATTACTCGCTTTTAAGTTGTACAACTTTAATATCGCTGACAGTCTTGTGAATTTAGTACAACCATTATATAATTCTTTCTCTGCATCACTCAACAAACTTTCAAACATTTTAGGACAATCTCGAAGATCTTCTTCAACTGCTTTTGCAATCTCATCAACTCGGTCCGGCTCATATGTATCTGTATCGAAATCAGTTGAAGCATATGTAGAACTATTCTCAAAATTAATGTTTCCTTTTTTTTTTTCTCACCATGTCTTATCCAACATGTGTAGCTTTGATCAATTCCATTACATACTAGATGTCCTTCTAATTCATCTTCTCTAACACGTTTTCCAAAACAACATTTTAAACAAGGACAAACTACTCTATTTGGATCTTTTGCATTCTTCACTGCAAACTCAACAAACTCCTTCACTCCAATTTCATACTCTTTTGACAATCGATTGGCTGAAATCCATTTCCTATCCATATTATACCACCTATATAAATGCAGTAACAAAAATAATAAGCTTTCAAAACATATCAACAAGTTTCAAAAAGAAACCAATATCAACTAAAAATTTCAAAACAGAACAGATCATGTGGTATGAGTTTTTGACAATTTTTGACAATTTCAAAACAGAACAGATCATGTGGTATGAGTTTTTGACAATTTTTAGTAGATCATAACAGATCATGTGTAAAAAATACCTTAGACAACGTAGATGGCCTCACAGTACGTAGAGGATATAAGGGTTCGCAACGTATATAATTATTTGAAAGATGTAGAGGATATGAGGGTTTCCAACGTATATAATTATTTGAAAGATGTATTTTACAGCGCTTGTGAAAAAAGCGCTATAATAGGTAGTTAAATTCAATGAAAGCGCATGTGTTTTACAGCGCTTGTGAAAAAAGCGCTGTAATAAGTAGTTAAATTCAATGAAAGCGCATGTTTTTACAGCGCTTGTGAAAAAAGCGCTGTAATAGGTAGTTAAATTCAATGAAAGCGCATGTGTTTTACAGCGCTTGTGAAAAAAAGCGCTGTAACTGATTCGCGAAAGCGCTTCCGTTTACAGCGCTTTTTTGACAAGCGCTTGTAAAATCCTTATAACGTGATGCGCAAACGTTATATGACCTACTACAGCGCTTGTTTTACAGCGCTTTACATAAAAAGCGCTGTAATAGGTTCCGTTATTTTTAAAAATATAATTACAACAGCGCTTGTGTTTAGAAAGCACTGTAAAATGGGCGCTGTTAAATGTCATTTCTGGCGTAGTGTGACAAATGGAGAACGGATGAAAAATTTACAAACTTAAATGGACGGAAATATATGCTTTCATTTTATTTTCGTCCATGTAAGTTCGCGTCTTTTTATTTTCGTCTCTTTTTTATTTGTCATCTCAGTTTTGTTTAACAGTCACTAATAGAATTTTAAAATAAAATTGAGCTTAAAACGTTGAATATGAAGAAAAAAAATTTACAAGGATGTAAATAAAAAAATACAGTAACTTACAAGGATCAAACATACATTTAAGTCATTAACCAATTATAAGTTGTTGATATTAAGTGGTTAATGAGTTTTCAATTAAAATCGAATCATTCGAAATAAACCGAATTTTACTTACCTTTCAATCGAAATTTAGATTATGGCTTAATTACAGTTTTATCCCGTTATTTTCACTAATTTAGGAAATTGATCCCTCTATTTTAAAATTCAATAGTTTTGGTCTATCCCTCATATTTTTGAACTAAAATTTGATGGTATGAACTATGTTAAATGACGTGGTATATAATATCACGATGTAGAACAATCTAGATGCATTAATTATTCATATGTCATTAATTAAATTATAAAAATGAATAATTTCAAAAGTTGATAATGATATTTTTAGAGGGTTTTTATTGCAATCTCAAGGGTGTTAGTCATTTTATATTATTATATCACGTCATTTAAAATATGTCGCATCAGTATTTTTTTAGTTAAAAAACAGAAGGAGTTACCAAAATTGTAGGATTTTAAAATAAGGGGATCAAATTTGTGAATTTGTGAAAATAGATGAACGAAAAAAAAAAAAACAATTAAGCTTTAGATTATTAAAGTTCATTTCCCTTATGAACTAATAGTTTGAAACCAATAATATCATAGTATTTAGATTCAAGACCTTTGGTCCCTCACAAAAATTACGGAGGACAGATTAGTCCTTGACAAAAAAAAAAATGACAATCTATCTAAGTTGTAAATTTGTGCGAACTTTTCCAAGTTGTAGTTATTTCTAATGGGAATGAAGTGAACACTCTTCGTCAATCTATCTATCGATGATAACTCATATAGCATACCAAAAAAATGGGGTATTTGGTAATCAAACCAAAACACCCAAAGCAAATGCATTCCATTTCCATTTGGGGATATTCATAGGTTGCATCAACATTGCAGTTTAGACGAACAACCTTAGCCCTTTAGCACACTAAAAATGACTACACGTATTGCGATATATTATTCTTCAAATCCTGATACATCTTGGTGGATCATGGATGGAAACTTAACTTACTTTCATGCCCTTCCTCCAAAATCATCTTTCTAATCATTGTATGCTAAGGAACATAGATCTTTTCCCGAAGTCTTAGCACTCCATCTTTCTCAATCTAAAAATATCCACCTTGACTATTTTTGTAAGACCCGTAATTTTAAAGTACCATTTATGTATTTTTGGCGTATTTTGGATTTTGGCTCGGAGGCTTTTAAGCCAAAGTTAATAATATTTTGGAGTTTTATAATCAAAAAGGTATTTCGATGCCAATTAGAATTTCTCGTCGATAAATAAATTGAATTTAACTGCGGAAAATCCTTTACGGAGAATTTAAGGCGTTCGGGCGAAACGGTAATTTAATAAATATCTAGATTTTGAGATATTTGTTAAGTTATATTTATTATATTTATATATGTTTGTTTGGAGGGAAAAAGAAAGGAAAACCAGAAGGAAGGAAAAGGAAAAGAAAATAGTATATAAAGGAAGGAAGGAAAAAGGAAGAAAGGAAAAACAAAGGAAAGAAAAAGAAAGGAAGGAAATTTCCAAATTTCCATCTCCTTCCTCAGGTTCACGCAAGAAAACCAAAAATCCATCCTTTCTCCATTTTTCGTTTTCGTTGCTTCCTTTCCTTCAAAGCTAGTGACCCAAGGTTGGGTGAGAGTTAGATCAAGATTTTCGCAACTCCACTCTTCCTCTTTGATTCGAAAACGAAGAAAAACGGTTTTTGAGATCCAAACACAAACCCCTCCGTTTCTTCTTGATCCAAGCTTCATTTCTCGAAGAGATAGAAGGGAAAGTTGCTCACCACCACGCTACGGTGCTAGTGAACTAATTTGGAAGCGGCGTTGCGAGCGGAGATTTTACCGGAATTACTCGCGGTACCGGAAACGCACGTTAAAGCTAACGTTGAGGTAAGGGCTCCTTCCAAACTTTTAGTTTGCATTAGGGACTTATCTGTGGTTGTGTGGGAAGGAATTTGTTAGGGTTTAATGTATCGATTTGGGGAAAAACGAAACTAGGGCGTTATGGGTAAAACCTTAGAGTTAGGTTTTGTTTATATTGATGAATGTCGTCGTGGTAAATGAAATTTGATGTATCTGTGTGTTATGTTGCTTTGATTTGTGTTCGTTGTTTTAACATGCTCTTAATTGACATTGATGAAATTTGTTATGTGTATGGTTGGATTTGTGAATAAATGAATTGATATGTTTTGATGTGAGAATTTGTTTGAGTTTGTGTTGTGTGGAATTTGAAAACCATTAAGTTAAATGAGTATTAAGAATGGGGAATCTCTTAATGTCTCGTTTACTTAATGTGCGTTTGTTTGTGAAAAATCGTTTAAGTTAACTGGGCGTTAAGAATGGGGAATCTCTTAATGTCTCGGTTACTTAACATTTTGTTTTGAAAACCGTTTAAGTTAACTGGACGTTAAGGAGGGGGAATCTCTTAATGTCTCGGTTACTTAATATTTTGTTTTAAAGAAAAATCGTTTAAGTTAACTGGGCGTTAAGAATGGGGAATCTCTTAATGTCTCGGTTACTTAACATTTTGTTTTGAAAACCGTTTAAGTTTAACTGGACGTTAAGGAGGGGGAATCTCTTAATGTCTCGGTTACTTAATATTTTGTTTTAAAGAAAAATCGTTTAAGTTAACTGGGCGTTAAGAATGGGGAATCTCTTAATGTCTCGGTTACTTAACATTTTGTTTTGAAAACCGTTTAAGTTAACTGGACGTTAAGGAGAGGGAACCTCTTAATGTCTCGGTTACTTAATATTTTGTTTTTAAAGAAAAATCGTTTAAGTTAACTGGGCGTTAAGAATGGGGAATCTCTTAATGTCTCGGTTACTTAACATTTTGTTTTGAAAACCGTTTAAGTTAACTGGGCGTTAAGAATGGGGAATCTCTTAATGCCTCGGTTACTTATTATTTTGTTTGGAAAATTGTTTAAGTTAACTGGGCGTTAAGAATGGGGAATCTCTTAATGTCTCGGTTACTTATTATTTTGTTTGGAAAATTGTCTAAGTTAACTGGGCGTTGAGAATGGGGAATCTCTTAATGTCTCGGTTACTTATTATTTTGTTTGGAAAATTGTCTAAGTTAACTGGGCGTTGAGAATGGGGAATCTCTTAATGTCTCGGTTACTTAATGTTCGTTTTTGAAAATCGTTTCAGTAAATGAGTATTAAGAATGGGAATCTCTTAATGACTTATTTACTGAATGTTTTGTCTTGAAAATCGTTAAGTTAAATGAGAATTAAGAATGGGGAATCTCTTAATGTCTCGCTTTTTATGTGTGTTTCGGTAAATCGTGCTGACCCGGGATAGGTGGCACCTTGGTAAACAGTACGGCCGTGATAGGCAGTACGTTTACGATTTACGTTTGGTAAGTCGTGCTGACCCGGGATGGGTGGCACCTCGGTAAACAGTACGGACCCGTGATAGGTAGTACGTTTACGACTTACGTTCCTGAGGGAATTGTGTTTGGTAAGTTGTGCTGACCCGGGATAGGTGGCACCTCGGTAAACAGTACGGACCCGTGATAGGTAGTACGTTTACGACTTACGTTCCTGCGGGAATTGCGTTTGTCCGTGAGAGACTGCGCAGGGGTTTGTCCGTGAGAGACTACGCCCTGGTTTAAGTTAGACGAGAATTAAGAATGGGGAATCTCTTAATGTCTCGTTTACTCGTGTATGTTTTGGTAAGTTGTGCTGACCCGGGATAGGTGGCACCTCGGTAAACGGTACGGGCCCGTGATAGGTAGTACGTTTACGACTTACGTTCCTGAGGGAATTGTGTTTGTCCGCAAGAGACTACACCCTGTTGATTTGTGAACTGTTGGTTCATTTTGGTTGTGTAGTAATGTGTTATAAATGCTAAGTGTTATGTTTTGGAATTTGGTGATAACATGTTTGATTGCAATACCATTTCGAAATCCATGATGTCGTAGTAATTGTGTTATCAGTGTTAAGTGTTAAGAATTGGGATTATGTATGAATGTGATTGAGTTAGTTTATGAATTTTTGGAAGAATACACAGGTAATCGATTTCCCAATCGATTGGATAGTAAACAGGGACTTGGCCAAATGGACAAAATCGATTAGCCAATCGATTTTGTAATCAGTTTTTCGAAAATCATTTACGAAATCGATTGCCCAATCGATTGGCCATTAAGTCAGGGGCTCAGCTATCCTGTCAATCGATTGCCAAATCGATTGAATCAAGCCAGAGTTCAAAATTTCACTAAAAACCTTCAGGAAATCGATTTGGAAATCGATTGGTATTAAGTCAGGGGCTCCGTTATCAAATCAATCGATTTACCAATCGATTGAATTCAGCCCAGGATTCTGTTTTTCATTAAAAATCCTTCACCAAATCGATTTCCCAATCGATTGGCTCAGTGAAAATTCTCAGTTTGAGTTAGATGTTCGATTGTTCATTAACTTATCCAAGTCTTGATTTGTTATGTGTTAATTGGGAGATTGAGAACTTCATTTTACTTTCATTTTGAATTGGCAAAGTATTGTATGAACTTTTCGCATATTGAAAATCCTGCTAAGGTGCATGCTTGGTTGTAAAGTTATTTTTAGCATTCAAAACTTAAATGTTATGTGTTAACTGTTATTTTCGGTTGGTGACCTTTACAATTATTGTGGAAATCTGGGCTTTGCCCTCAGATGAGAGTCAGGACGATCTTACCGGTTCGTACCCTACGGACGGAAATGGAGATGGGAACGCTTGACTGCAGCTACGATAGGGAATCTCACGGGGCGCATGGAGATCAGTCAGGGTGTTTAGTTGTGTTGTAAAATGATCAGATTAGGTTGGCATAGAGAGATCAGATGTCTTTCTTTTGTATATTGCATCTATTTTAAAAAAATGGAAGACTGTACCTATACTAATATTGTCAGCTTGACATGTTATTTTCGATGGGTTACATTGTACCATTTGTTGTTGGGTAAATGGTTTTGGATTTATAATTGGAGTAACTTTTCCGCTGCCTTAAATTTATAATGACTCAATTATTTATCCAAAGGCATTTCTTTATTTATTTCTCTGCTTTATTTTAATTCTTTCGAAAAAAAATATACCCTCGCTTTGAAAAACGGGGTGTTACATTGTGGTATCAGAGCATAGGTTTGGTTTTCTTTGGGGGCTGTGGAACACTTGGTTATAGATTGTAGGTCAACCTATAGGTTGAGAGTGTTATCTGATCATGTGTCGGTTTAGGTGGTTTGAGTTGTCAAGTCATAATTATTATTATGTGCGTTGGGTCGGAAGTTTATTCTCGATGGTACCCGTGTAACCTACAATTTCAGCATGAGATCTCTGTTAACTGATCTACCTTAAAGGTGGTCTTTTACTGGCAAAAAGTGTGCGATTTAGTCAGTCGATCCACTAACACCCATATAGAATCATTCTTCTCCTTGTTTTGCAATCCAGTTATAAAATCCATGGGAAATGCTGTCCCACTTCCATTCAGTATATCTAAAGGTTGCAACATCACAGCAGGTCGCTGGTGTTCCACCTTCGCTTTCTGACAAGTTAGACAAGTTGATACATACTCCGTTACATGTTTCTTCATCTAGCCACCAATAATTCTGCTCAAAACCTGATACCTCTGTTGCTCCAGGGTGAATGCTCACTTGCTCTTTATGACCTCTTCTAAGATTGTTTTCCTCTTCTCTTGTATTAAAACGTCATCTTGAGAATTTGCAATGTCTTCAAGTAGTCCACTCGAAATCTTAATCATTCCGATTTCCAAATTCCAGGTGCAAATCTTACGTTCAAGTGTAGCGTCTCTAAAAAGCTTCCACAACTCTTGTTGTCTAGCCATAATCGTTGAAGACACCGAATACTTCTTCTACTCAACGCATCAGCCACTACATTGGCCTTCCCTGGGTGGTACTGCAGTGTGAATCAAAATCCTTGAGGGTCTCCATCCATCGTCTGTGGCGCATGTTTAACTCCTTCTGATCAAACAAATATTTAAACTTTTATGGTCACTGAACACGGTGAACGTGCACCCATATAAATAGTGCCTCCAGATCTTCAATGAAAAAACAACCGCAGCAAGCTCAAATCATGGGTAGGATAGTTTCTCTCATGATCATTCAATTGTCTTGAGGCATAAGCCACATCTTTCTTGTGTTGGCAT
This sequence comes from Cicer echinospermum, assembly GCA_002896215.2. Classification (NCBI taxonomy): domain Eukaryota; kingdom Viridiplantae; phylum Streptophyta; class Magnoliopsida; order Fabales; family Fabaceae; genus Cicer; species Cicer echinospermum. Next base: position 10,223 of record PGTU02016721.1, on the reverse strand, counting down.
CAAGAAACACATCCTAACACCTTGGTGAGATGCATCACAATAAACTTCATAGGGTTATCTGATTGCGGTAATACCAAAACTGGTGAGGTCGTCAATTTTCTCTTTAGTAACTGAAAATTTTCATCACACTTCTCCGTCATGTGCGAACGGTTGATCTTTTCTGGTAAGTTGTGTCATGGAGCCACAATCTTAGCAAAACTTCGATAAACTCCTGTAGTACCCTGCCAATCCTACGAAACTACGTATGTCAGTGACAGTCTGAGGCTGTTTCCAAGCAAGAACCGCCTCAATCTTAGCCGGATCTACAACGATCCTTCCTTGGTTATCACATGTCCCTAAGAAATTCACTTTCTCTACCAAATTCACACTTGACAGATTGGACATACATTGCTTCTCGCATAAATCTCAAGACTTGACGTAATGTTCTCATGCTCTTCTTCAGTCTCGATAAATTAATATATCATCAATGAAACACCACAACAACTGTCAAGGAATGAATAAAGATTCCTGTTCATGTAGTCCATGAAATTGCTGTATTGGGTAACCCCAAACGCATAACGCAGATGATTCAATAATGTCCGTAACGGGTTCTGAAGCAGTTTTTGAATACTCCTTCCTTACTCGAATCTTATGGTAACCGACTTCAAGTCAATCTTCGAAAATATCGGCCCCTCTCAATTGATCCATTTAATCATCATGCGTAGCAGAAGGATACCGATTCTTAATAGTTTTGCTTATTTAGCTGTTATAATACACATAAGCGCGAGCTTTCCGTCCTCTTCTTAACTAGCAAAACTAGAGCTCCCCATGGTGATACACTTGGTCTAATGAATTTCTTCTGCACAAGTCTTCAATTTTGGCTTTTGAGCTCATTTAATTCCAATGGCGACAATTCGATACAGTGCCATTGAAATAGGTCGATTCCTGGGTTGCAAATAATGAAAAATTTCACTTCTACTTACGGGTGACAATTTGGAATTTCCGTTGGAAATACGTTCCAGGTACTACATTGACGAGCCTCAATCTTCTATGTACACATTTATCTTTGCCTCCACATTAGCAGAGACAGAAACTCATGTGTTCCTGTCTCTTAGCGACACTCGGAGTCTGTTGCGGCTAGATACTTAACAACTCTGGTTCGGGAAAAAGAACCATTTACGAGCATAATCTAAGATCACATAATGGGTAAGACATCCAATCCATACGAGAAATGACCTCGAGTGATTGTAGAGGTAAACAAAATCAAATTAACCAAGAAATCCCTTTCTGAATAGTTATTTGAATGTAAAACATGCAGAATTTACTGTCAAAGTCTTAGCAGGTGTGGAACAACCAAATCAAAAGGTAAAGCAGACACAGATAAAATTTCAAGAATTCACACACAATCCATAGCAATGAAGGAATGGGTTGCCCCCGAATCAATAGTGCGATTAGAGTGTTACCTGCAATCTCACAGTCACGTTGAATCAGATTACCAGATGAGATTCCCCTCTTCACACTCACATTAAATGCGTCATCTCTGCAGTAGGACGAGTAGCCCTAGTTACATTCACAACTGGTTTCTACCTTCGGAGCGTGTAATCCTTTTGCCATGTGTCCTGGCTTCTTCTGACAATTGTAGCAGGTGAGAGTTAGGTACAAGCGTTAGCATAATGTCCTCTTCCCACATCGGAAACATCGAACCACTCGTCCAGTGTCTCCCGAAATTCCGGTTCCCTGGGCGATTCTCCCCCCGTTGTTAGTTCGTGGTTGATCATAAGGTTTAGCAACTTGTTTCCCCTTGTTGTTCTGGTAATTCACCCGACTAGGCCCTCCTGCACTAAAATTCCCTCTCGGCTAGCCCTCTTATTCTTCATATCCTCAATTCCCTACATTTTTCCACATGAACTTGGAAACGTTGAATTCCCAAGGCAAGACCGAGTTTGAATCTCATACTTTAGTCCGTCTTGGAAAAACGGACACATGAATGGATCATCAATCTCTTCACGGAAAACTGAAGTGTCTCGATAGCGATTCCAAACTTAGCAGCATATCACCCACGATCATGTTCCCCTGATTGCAGTTTCAGGAAATATCACCAGCTTAGTCCTGGTACTCATCGGGAAGTATTTGTCTAAAACTTCCTTTTGAATGATTCCAGTTCACCTCCTCGTGAGCTGATCTCATAAAAATATTGCACCCTCCACCAGTATCCACATCCCTAGTAGCATATAAGTGGCATAGTTGACCTTCATTCTGTTGACAGTTAATCATTTCGAGATCTTCTCCACTTTCTTGGATCCATTGATCCGCTTTCTCTGAATTCTCATCCCCCTTAACTTGGGAGGATTGTAACGACGGAAGTCTTTTAATCCTCTTGACTCTGCAGCATGGATCTCTTTTTCCCTCTTTTCAGATCACGTTGATTTTGGCAGCAATCTGTGCAACAACAGAAGCAGCCATGTTATTCATAGCCTCTGCATTCGATTGTCCCTATTAGAATTGGCTCTTGGAACGTCATTCCTTCTGGCGGCATGGTTTCCTATAAAACATCATAAGAAGAGTCTTAACATTATTATAGCCTCCACCAGTTCCCATAACGCATTAAATTCTTCGTAAAGGATTCACCGAATTAATTTAATTTATTCATCGACAAGTAATTCTAATCGGGCATCAACATATCTTTTTGGTCATTTAACTCTCCAAAATATTAATACTTGGCTTAAAAGCCTGAGTTTAAACCAAAATCCACTAAAATACATAAAGTATAATTTAAAATTATGGGTCTTACATGATCCCTCCACTGTTAGAGCCGAAGGTTTCGCTCTCTGTGAGTCCACCTCACGCTATACTCTTCAGTCTAGGACCAAGATACACGAGCTTCGCCAAGTCCCATGACTCATCCTCTCAACTTGACAAAGCAGGCAGGCTTTCACAGTGCAACCACCAACCCAACTGACAAGAAAGTTGTGTTCCATCACCTTGTTGCCCCAAATGTGTCAGATGCTTATAAACATTCATTTGGTGTTATATTCTAACCAATGTGGACTAACCTATACTAACATGAATAATAGATCCAAGAGGATGTAGCCTTCGGTTGGAATTTGGTTTATTGCTATAATGTGATGGTTTACTGCTTCCATATACACTTGTCCTCGACGAACTATTTCTAGAAGAAGAAAAAAAATAGAATTCATTAAGATACAATGAGAAGCTTGCATCCAATTAATTTTCATTATGAACATCGTTTTAATTTGCAACAAAAATATTATCATACCGCATATATATATCTTCAAATGTGCTTGTGTATTTTGGTTTTTGTCATTTGTTTTTGTTTTACGATATAATTGTTAATTAAATTAGTTTTAGAGCATCATCTTTGGCTAAAATACTTTGCACTCATATCCATTGAGATCTCTTCATATTTCTAAGTTAACTTATATTGTAATCGTGTTTTTAAGTCATTGCAAGCTACACGGTTATTGTTGGATGTTTAGTGTAACTAATTCACAATGACAATGAATATCTCATTATCTCAATTTGATTTTAAAACATTGTAATAAGAGAAATATTTTTTTATACAAACTTCATTCACTAAATAATAATTGACATTTATTTTCGGTTTTATTCGTTGTGGTGTGTTAATTTGGTGAGAGATTTATTAACCCTTGTATTACTTTATTGAAACCTCATCATCTAAGTTAATTATTTTTTATTTTGAGTAACCAATATAATTCTTCTATTAATATATAAATGTGGTCTCACAAACATTTAACATCTAGTTAGTAATTTAAATGCTTAGTTGATTTGACGTTTAATTCGAGGTCATTGCCTTCTAAGCCCCATTATGTCACACTATACATTTAGCGTTTTTTTTTTTTTATAGAATTTGATATGCGCATAACTATGATTCTTTTCAAGGAAAGATTTTTAAACGGTGACATTGTCCCAAAGGCTTGGTATATCATTGTAGATCATAAATGTCTTAAGATACTCGTGTTGCCACGGAGCTAATGATTTCACTATCTTTTTCCTTGTTTGGAGTAATTTCCCACATCTTTCTTTCAAACTAAGCATTGATGCATCTACACCAATTGTTAACAAGTGGGGGTATAAGAGCAGTTGTTAAATTCTTGAAAGATATGCTTTTAGGGGCTGATGTTTTGGGACTCTGATGCGTTTTTTTGATGCTAATTTGTTAAAGCTATTAGATTTTAGGTGGCTTGACAATTAAATTTGCACATGATATGGGTTTTCGCAATCTTATCTGGAGGGTTATTCTCCATAATGTGGTCTACTTATTGTGTTTTAAGGGTAATTTTTAATTTGGTTTTTGTGATTAATGATTGTAAAAGCTTTTAGTTTTGTTTGTTTATGTTTTCAATTGCTAATGTGAGAAGACTATTTATGTTGTGATCAACGACATGAACACTTCACATGAACAAGTTGAAAAAATGAGGGTCCAACAAGCCTTGGCTCGACCGGCTTTGTGGGCAAGTAGAGATCCTATGATCCCTCCACTGTTAGGAGCCGAAGGTTTTCGCTGCTCTGTGAGTCCAGCCTCACGCTACACTTCTTCAGTCTAGGAACAAGAGACCGAGCCTTTCGCCCCAAGTCCATGACTCACTCAAACTTGGAGCGTGCGGGCTTGCACAGTGCAACCACCAACCCAACCTGACAAGCCAAAGCTGTATTCGATCACCTTGCTGCCCCCACTTGGGTCACAAGTTGGAGCTATCCCACTCGGCACACTAACCATGTGTCAGATGCTTATAAATATACATATTTGTGTTATATTCTAACCAATGTGGACTAACTATACTAACATGAATAATGATCAAGATGATGTAGTCTTCGGTTGGAATTTGGTTTCTTGCTATAATGTGTGGTTACTGTCCATATACCACTGTCTGACGAACTATTTCTAGAAGAAGAAAAAAATAGAATTCATTATAGATGCTTTGAGAAGCTTGCATCCAATTAATTTTCATAATGAACATCGTTTAATTTGCAACAAAATATTATCATACGCATATATATATCTTCAAATGTGCATTTGTATTTTATTTTGTCAATTTGTTTTTTGTTTTACGATATAATTGTTTAAATTAATTAGTTTTAAGAGCAGCATCTTTGGCTTAAATACTTTTGCACTCATATCCATTAAGATCTCTCATATTTCTAAGATAACTTATATTGTAACGTGTTTTTAAGTCATTGTAAGCTACACGGTTATTGTTGGATGTTAGTGTAACTAATTCACAATGACAATGAATATCTATTATCTCAATTTTGATTTAAACAATATTGAAATCAAGAGAATATATTTTTTTTATACAAACTTCATTTATAAATAATAATTGACATTTATTTCGGTTTATTCATTTGTGGTGTGTTAATTTGGTGACAATTATTAAACCTTGTATTACTTATTGAAACCTCATCATCTAAGTTAATATTTATTTTGAGTAACAATTAAATTCTTCTATTAATATATAAATATGATCTCACAAACATTAACATTATAGTAAATTGAAATGCTTAGTTGATTTACGTTAATTTTCGAGGTCTTGCCTCTAAAGCCTTGATGTGCACTATACATTCTACCGCTTTTTTTTATATAGAATTTGAACTGCACTATAATATGATTCTTTTAAAAGGAACGTTTTTTAAACGGTAACATTGTCCCAAAAGTGTATATCATTGAGATCATAATATCTTAAGACGATACTCGTTGTGCGTGGAGCTAACTATTTCACTATCTTTACCCTTGTTTTGATATTTTTCCCACATCTTCTTTCAAACTAAGCATTGATGCATCTACACCAATTGTTAACAATGGTGGTTAAGAGCAGTTGTTAATTCTTGAAAGGTATGCTTTTAGGAGCTGCAGTTTTGACTCTATGCGTTCTTGACAACTAAATTTGCACACGATATGGGTTTTCGTAATCTTACTCTGGATGATTTCTCTCTTAATAGTGGTCTACTTATTGTGTTTTAAGGGAAATTTTTAATTTGGTTTTGTTATTAATGATTGTAAAGCTTTAGTTTTGTTTGTTTAGTCTTCAATTGCTAATGTGAGAAGCCTATTTTATGTTGTGATCAATGACATGACATCTCCACATGAACAAGTTGAAAAAAATGATGTCCAACAAGCTTGGCTCGACAGCTTTGTGCAAATAGTGCGGCATCTGATCCCTCCACTGTTGCCGAGAGAAACAACTATTTCACTATCTTTTCCCTTGTTTTGAGTATTTTTCCACATCTTCTTTCAAACTAGCATGTGATGCACTACACCATTTTTAACATTGGGGTGTAGAGCAGTTGTTAAATTCTTGAAAGGTATGCTTTTAAGAGCTGCAGTTTTGGACTCTGATGCGTTTCTTGAAATTAATTTTCACATGATTTGGGTTTTCGCAATATTATGTGGAGGGTGATTCTCTCTTAATGTGGTGTCTACTTATTGTGTTTTAAGGGTAATTTTTATTTGGTTTGTGATTAATGATGTGTAAAAGCTTTAGTTTTGTTTGTTTATGTCTTCAAATGCTAATGTGAGAGCCTATTTTATGTTGTGATCAAAGACATGAATCTCCACATGAACAAGTTGAAAAAATGATGGTCCAACAGCTTGGCGAAGGCTTATGTGGGCAAGTAGTGCGGCATCTGTGATCCCTCCATGTTAGGAGCGAAGGTTTTCGCTGCTCTGTGAGTCCAGCCTCACGTATACTCTTCAGTCTAGGAGCCAAGAGGACCGAGCCTCAGCCCAACTCCCATGACTCAACTCTCAACTTTGAGCGGGCAGGCTTGGCACAGTGCAACCACCAACCCAACCCTACAAGCCAAAGCTGTGTTTCCATCACCTTGCTGCCCCCACTTGGGTCACAAGTTGAGCTACCCACTGCAAACTAACCATGTGTGAATACTTATAAACATTCATTTGTGTTATATTCTACCAATGTGGGAACTAACCTAACTAACATGAATAATAGATCCAAGAGATGTACCTTCGGTGAATTTGGTTTATTGCTATAATGTGATGGTTACTGCTCCATTACACTGTCCTCGACGAACTATTTCTAGATAAGAAAAAAAAATAGAATTCATTAAGATACAATGATACTTGCATCCAATTAATTTTCATTATGAACATCGTTTTTAATTGTGCAACAAAATATTAATATACCGCAATATAATATCTTCCAAATGTGCTTGTGTATTTGTTTGTCATTTTGTTTTTGTTTTACGATATAATTGTTAAATTAAATTAGTTTTAAGAGCATCATCTTTGGCTAAAATACTTTGGCCTATATCCATTGAGATCTCTTTCATATTCTAAGTTAACTTATATTGTAATCGTGTTTTTAAGTCATTGCAAGCTACACGTTATTGTTGGATGTTAGTGTAAACTAATTCACAATGACAATGAATCTCTCATTATCTCAAATTTGATTTAAAACATTGTAATCAAGAGAAATATTTTTTTTATACAAACTTCATTCACTAAATAATAATTGACATTATTTTCGGGTTTTTATTCGTTTGTGGTGTTTAATTTGGTGAGAGATTTATTAACCCTTGTATTACTTATTGAAACCTCATCATCTAATTAATATTTTCATTTTGAGTAACCAATATAAATTCTTCTATTAATATATAAATGTGGTCTCACAAACATTAACATCTAGTTAGTAAATTTAAATGCTTAGTTGATTTGACGTTAATATCGAGGCACATTGTTCTAAAGCCACTTGATGTCACACTATACATTCTACCTTTTTTTTTCTTTTATAGAATTTGATATGCGCATAAACTATGATTCTTTTCAAGGAAAGATTTTTAAACAGTGACATTGTCCAAAGCGCTTGGTATACATTGTAGATCATAAATGTCTTAAGATACTCGTGTTGCACGGAGCTAATGATTTCACTATCTTTTTCCTTGTTTGGAGTAATTTTCCCACATCTTCTTTCAAACTAAGCATTCGCTGATGCATCTACACCAATTGTTAACAAGTGGGGTATAAGAGAGTTGTTAAATTCTTGAAAGATATGCTTTTAGGGGCTGATGTTTGGGACTCTGATGCGTTTTTTGATGCTAAATAGTTGTTAAAGCTATTAGATTTAGGTGGCTTGACAATAAATTTGCACATGATATGGGTTTTCGCAATCTTATTCTGGAGGGTTATTTCTCCCATAATGTGGGTCTACTTATTGTGTTTTAAGGGTAATTTTTAATTTGGTTTTGTGATTAATGATGTAAAGCTTTAGTTTTGTTTGTTTATGTTTTTCCAATTGCTATGTGAGAAGACTATTTTATGTTGTGATACGACATGACATCTTCACACATGAACAAGTTTGCAAAAAAAATGAGGGTCCAACAAGTTGGCTCGACAGGCTTTGTGGCAAGTGAGAATATCCTATGACCCTCAACTGATTAGAGCCGAAGGTTTTCGCTGTCTGTGAGTCCAGCGCCTCACGTACACTCTCAGTCTAGGAACCAAGAGCCCAGCTTTCGCCAAGTCCATGACTCAACTCTCAACTTGGAGCGTGCGGCTTGCACAGTGCACCACCAACCCAACCTGACAAGCCAAAGCTGTATTGATCACCTTGCTGCACCCACTTGGGTCACAAGTTGGAGCTATCCCACTCGGCACACTAACCATGTGTCAGATGCTTATAAATATTCATTTGTGTATATTTATACCAATGTGGGACTAACCTATACTAACATGAATAAATAGATCCAAGATGATGTACGTCGTTCGTTGAATTTGGTTATTGCTATAATGTGATGGTTTACTGCTTCATAATACACTTGTCTGACGAACTATTTCTAGAAGAAGAAAAAAAAATAGAATTCATTAAGATGCTTTGACAAGCTTGCATCCAATTATATTTCATTATGAACATCGTTTTAATTTGCAACAAAATATTATCATACCGCATATATATACTTCCAATATGTGCATTTGTAATTTTATTTTTGTCATTTGTTTTGTTTTACGATATAATTGTTAAAATTAAAATTAGTTTAAGAGCAGCATCTTTGCTTAAATACTTTTGCACTCATATCCATTAAGATCTCTTCATATTTCTAAGATATAACTTATATTGTGTAATCGTGTTTTAAGTCATTGTAAGCTACACGTTAATTGTGATGTTAGTGTAACTAATTCACAATGAAATGAATATCTTATTCAAATTTGATTTTAAACATTGAATCAAGAGAATATTATTTTTTATACAAACTTCATTTAATGAAATAATAATTCATGACATTTTATTTTCGGTTTATATTCATTTGTAGGTGTGTTAATTTGGCGTGACAGATTTTTTTAACTTGTATTACTTATTGAAACATCATCATCTAAGTTATACTTTATTTGAGTAACCAATATAAATTCTTCTATTAATATATAAATATGATTCACAAACATTAACATCTAGTTTAGTAATTGAAATGCTTATTTGAGTTGACGTGTATGTGAGGGTATTGCTTAAAGCCCCATTGATGTGCACTTCATTCTACGCTTTTTTTTTTTTTATAGAAATTTGAACTGACATACTATGATTTTTTACAGGAAAGTTTTTTAAACGTGGAAATTGTCGAAAGCTCGGTACATTCTTAAGATACCGTGGGAGCTTTCTTTTATAAGCAAGAATTGTTAACTGATAGGTACATGAGTTTGGACTATGAGTTTCTTACAATTAAATTTTGCAATTTTGATTTACTGGAGGTGTTCTTATGTGGTTACTTATTGTGTTTTTAAGGAACATTGGGTTTTGTGATTAATGAGTTGTAAAGTTTAATGCTTATGTCTTATTGCTAATGTCATTTAGATCAAAATTCCACATCAAGTTGAAAAAAATGACTTGGTCTTTGGTGGGAAGTAGTGGCGGCATACTGTGATCCTCCAGCTATACTTTTCACTATCTTTTCCCTGTTTGAGTATTTTCCCACATCTTCTTTCAAACTAATGTCATTGATGCAGCTAACTCACCAATTGTTACAATGGGTGTAAGATCATTTTAAATTCTGAAAGTATCTTTAGTAGCTCATTACTCTGATGCGTTTCTTGACAATTAAATTTTCACATGATTTGGGTTTTCGCAATATTATTGTGGAGGGTGATTCTCTCTTAATGTGGTCTACTTATTGTGTTTTAAGGGTAATTTTTAATTTGGTTTTGTGATTAATGATTGTAAAAGCTTTAGTTTTGTTTGTTTATGTCTTCAATTGCTAAT
>PGTU02016720.1:0-32972 GCA_002896215.2 Cicer echinospermum | reverse complement strand
AATTTACATAAAACAATTTTTTCCTTTCTAGATAGAGTATGAGCGGCTGGAGGTGGATATGTGCTATTTCCTTTCTTTACGGGACCCAATTCATTTCTTATTCCCATATCGACCAAGTCCAATCTTCATTGATGCCATCTTTAGACTTTTCTGCAACATTGAGTAACGTACCAATAGCACTATCAAATACATTTTTTTCAATATGCATCACATTGAGGAAATGTATTATATACAATGACTTCCAATATGACAATTCAAAGAAAAATGACTTTTTCTTCTACCTAATTTTGACCAGCTCTCCCGCAAAAGGTTTACCAAATTTATTTGTCAAACCTTGTACTTTTTCAAGTATTTGATATCCAGATGATGCTAAAGGAGCTTTACATTCCTTTGATTTTCCATTGAATGCATTTCTCCACCCACGATACTGATGACTATAAGGTAAAAATCTACGATGTCCAAGAAATACATTCTTCTTACAACGTTTCAACCACATCCAACTTGTACTATCTTCACATATAGGACATGCACACTGACCTTTAATGCTATATCCTGATAAATTACCATATGGTGGAAAATCATTAATTGTGGCGAACAACATAGCCCTCAAATTGAAACATTCTTTCTTATACCCATCATAAACTTCCACACATGTCTCCCACATATTTTTTAAATCTTCAATTAAAGGAGTCAAGTATACGTCGATATCATTCCCCGATTGTTTGGGTCCATAAATTAACAGAGACAACATCATAAACTTACGCTTCATACACAACCATGGAAGAAGGTTATAAATCAACAAAATCACAGGCCACGTGCTTTGTGAGATGCTTTGAAGACCAAGTGGATTCATTCCATCAATAGAAAGTGCAAGTCGTAGATTTCTTGACTCTATCCCAAATTCAGGATACTCGTGATCAATTTTTGCCCATTATGGAGAATCTGCAGGGTGTCGAAACTTTCCATCTCTAATTTTTTCATCTGCATGTCATGTCAACTGTTTTGAATCTTCTTCACTGCGATACATGCGCCTAAATCTTGGTATTATAGGAAAATACCATACGATCTTTGTTGGAGTAGATTCTTTCTTCTTATATCGAGATACATTGCATTTCGAACACGCCTTAAGTAATTCATATTTGTTTCGAAATAAAATGCAATTGTTAAGACACATATGAATCCTTTCGTAACTCTTGCCAATAGATCACAAAATTCGTTTAGTCTCGTAGATTCGATTGGGAAGTTCATTATCATCTGGCAACATATCTTTTAAGAGTGTTAATAATTTTGTGAAGCTTTTATCAGACCATCCATTACTCGCTTTTAAGTTGTACAACTTTAATATCGCCGACAGTCTTGTGAATTTAGTACAACCATTATATGATGGTTTCTCTGTATCACTCAACAAACTCTCAAACATTTTAGGACAATCCCGAAGATCTTCTTCAACTGCTTTTGCAATCTCCTCAACTCGGTCTGGCTTATATGTATCTATGTCGAAATCAGTTGAAGCTTATGTCGAACCATTCTCAAAATTAATGTTTCCTTTTTATTCTTACCATGTCTTATCCAACATGTATAGCTTTGATCAATTCCATGCCATACTAAGTGTCCTTCCAATTCATCTTTGTAACGCCTCGTTTTTCAAAGGGAGGGTGTATTTTTTTTTCAAAAGAAATTAAAACTAAAACAGAGAAATAAACGAGGAAATGCCTTTGGATAAATAATCGAGTCATTATAATTTACAAGCAGCGGAAAAGTTTCTCCAAATATAAATCCAAAGCACTTACACAACAACAAATGGTACATGGAACCCATTCAAATAAGGTGTCAAACTGACAATATTAGTATAAGTACAGTTTTCCAAATTAAAATACTCCAACCCAAAAAGAAGGACGTCTAGTCCCTATACATCAACATAATCTGATCATCCTACCAAAAAAAACTATACACCCTGAGTGATCTCCACGCGCCCCGTGAGATCCTCCTAACGTAGCTCCAGTCAAGCATTCCCATCTACATTACCATCCGTAGGGTATAAACCAGTAGGGTCGTCCTGACTCTCATCTAAGGGCAAAGCCCAGATTTCCACAATAGTTGTAAAGGGTCACCAACCGAAATTAACAGATAACACATAACATTTAAGTTTTAAATGCACAAAATAACCTTTCAACTAAGCATGCACCTTAAAAGGATTTTCCATATGCTAAAAGTTCATATAATGCTTGCCAATTAACAATGAACTCAAAATAAAGTTCTCAATCCATCAAGTAATACATAACTGACCAAAGCATTGATAAATCAATTGAGCAATGCGATTATCTAACTCAAAATAAGGACTTTTGCTGAGCCAATCGATTGCCAAATCGATTTGGTCAGTTCTGCTGAGTTTCTGCATTACCAAATCAATTTCTAAGTCGATTTTGTCAGTTTTGATGAGTCCCTGTGTTGCCAAATCGATTTCCAAATCGATTTTGGCAGTTTTGTTGAGTTCCTGCCTCTCTGCCAATCGATTTCCAAATCGATTTCTTAAAAAGATTTTGAAAGACATATTTATACAATCAATTGGCAAATCGATTAGGTTAAAATAATGAACTTCCTGCAACTCATCCAATCGATTGGGAAATCGATTTCCCTGCTTATTCTTCCAAAAATACTTAAACTAATTCAATCACACTCGCAGATAACTCCAAAACTTAACACTTAGCAAAACCCACACAATCACCACGACGATTTGGTTTTCGAAACAGTTTTACAATCCATCGCACTCACACACGATAATCAATACATAACACTTAGCAATTCCAACACAATTAACCACAAAATGCAATGCGTATATGCGACTCGTGTGCCAAGCACCCTAATGCAATGCGTATATGCCAAAATGCATGGACTCGGAATTCCAAACCAAAACCCTCCTCGAAGGGCCGTAAATCATAATTGTACCGCCCATCGCAGGCCAAGTACCAATTACCGAGGTGCCACCTATCACAGGTCTGCACGATTTACTAAAAAGCGTAAACCATAAACGTACTGCCTATCACAGGCCCGTATCGTTTACCGAGGTGCCACCTATCACGGGTCTGCACGATTTACTAAAACAACGTAAATTGCAAATGTACCGCCTATCACAGGCCAAAGTACTATTTACCAAGGTGCCACCTATCACGGGTCTGCACAATTTACAAAAAAACGAAAACCATAAACGTACTGCCTATCACGGGCCCGTATCGTTTATCGAGGTGCCACCTATCACGGGTCTGCACAGTTTTTAAAAAACGTAAATCATAAATGTACCGCCTATCACAGGCCAAAGTACTATTTATCAAGGTGCCACCTATCACGGGTCTGCACGATTTACAAAAAGCATGAAAATGCATGCATATACTGACTCCATCCACAACAATCGTTATGCAAATGCAGATATTAAAAGATTCCCCATTTTTAGTACTCACTTAACTTAAACGATTTTCACAACAAATATTAAGCAAACAGAAATATCAAGAGATTCCCCATTCTTAATACTCTTTTGAATTAAACGATTTTCAAAACTAACTTTAAGTAAACAGAAATATTAAGAGATTCCCCATTCTTAATACTCTTTTAACTTAAACGATTTCCGAAACGAATATTAAAGTAAACAAGATATTAAGAGATTCCTCATTCTTAATACTCATTTAACTTAACGATTTTCAAAACAAAACATTAAGTAAACAAGACATTAAGAGATTCCCCATTCCTAATACTCATTTAACTTAACGATTTTCAAAACAAAACATTAAGTAACCGAGACATTAAGAGATTCCCCATTCTTAATATCCAGTTAACTTAAACGATTTTCACAAACACACATTAAGTAAACCGAGATATTAAAAGATTCCCATTTTTAATACTCGTTTAACTCTAATGATTTTCAAATTTCACAACAAAACCAACTCAAAACATTATATCAAATTCAATTCACAATCCACACCAAAACGCATCAAATTTCATCGGTATTAACTTAGAACACGTCAACTACGACGAACACAAATCAACACAAAAGAACACTCAAACACATCAAATTTCATTTACCCATAATCATACACAAATGAGTTAAGTTCATTTTCTACGAAACACCCATCAATATCGTAAAGACCTAACTCTAAGACTTTACCCACATAACCTTAGATTCATCTTCCCTAAATCAATACATTCAACCCTAACAAATTCCTTTCCACACAACTATAGATAAGTCCCTAAATGCAAACTAAAAGTTTGGAAGGAGCCCTTACCTTAACGTTAGCTTTAACATGGGTTTCGGGTACCGCGAGTAAAACCGGTAAAAATCTTCGCTCGCACAACGTCGCCTCCAAATTGGTCCCTAGCACCGTAGCGTGGTAGTGAGCAACTTTCCCTTCTAACTCTTCGCGAAATGAAGCTTAGATCTAGAAGAAACGGAGGGGTTTGTGTTTGAATCTCTAATACCGTTTTTCTTCGTTTTCGGATCAAAGAGGAAGAGTGGAGTTGCGGAATCCTTGTTCTAACACTCACCCAACCTTGGTTACTAGTCTTGAAGAAAAGAAAGCAACGAAAATGAAAGCGGAAGAAGGAGAGAAAAGTGGTCGCGGGTAGCAGAGGAAGAAGATGGAAAAATTCGGATTTTCCTTCCTTTCTTTTTCTTTCCTTTGTTTTTCCTTTCTTCCTTTTTCCTTCTTTCCTTTATATACTCTTTTCTCTTCCTTTTCCTTCCTTCTAGTTTTCCTTTCTTTTTCTTTCCAAACAAACACACATATATATATATATATATATATATATATATATATATATATATAATATAACTTAACAAATATCTCAAAATATCTAGATATTTGTTAAATTACCATTTCACCCGTAACGCATTAATTTCTCCGTAAAGGATTCACCGCAGTTAATTTCAATTTATTTATCGACGAGAAATTTTAATTGGCATCAAAATATCTTTTTTGATTATAAAACTCCAAAATATTATTAACATTGGCTTAAAAGCCTCCGAGTCAAAATCCAAAATACACCAAAAATACATAAAGGGTACTTTAAAATTATGGGTCTTACAATTTTCGTCCTCGCTAGGTTTATACTAGTTCAATTAGGGATTTTGAACCAATTTTGTGCAACAAATAAATTCATTTGGGTCATTGGATGAACATTTAGGTCATTTTCGTCCTCCTTAGATTTATTCTAGTCCAATTAGGGTTTTTAACCAATCTTGTGGATCCAATAGGTGTGTTTGTGTCATTGGATGAACATTTAGGTCATTTTCGCTCTACGTAGACTTATTATTGTCCAATTAGGGTTTTTAACCAATCCTGTGCATGCAATAAGTTCATTTGGGTCGTTGGATTAACATTAAGGTCATTTTCGTCCTCCCTTGGCTTATTTTTTCCAATTAGGGTTTTTCTTGTGCATCCAAATCTTGTGCATCCAATAAGTTCATTTGTGACATTGGATTAACATTTAGGTCATTTTCGTCCTCCCTGGGTTTCTTCTAGTCCAATTAGGGTTTTTAACCAATCTTGTGCATCCAATAAGTTCATTTGTGTCATTGGATTAACATTTAGGTCATTTTCGTACTCCCTAGGCTTATGGCATCCAATAAGTTCATTTTAGGGTTTTTAAATTAGGGTTTTTAAACAATCTTGTGCATCCAATAGGTGTGTTAGGTTTATTGTCATTGGATTGACATTTAGGTCATTTTTCGTCCTTTCATTGGGTTTACACTAGTCCAATAAAGGTTTTTTAACCAATCTTGTGCATCCAATAGGTGTGTTTGTGCCATTGGATTAACATTTAGGTCATTTTCGTCCTTCCTAGGCTTATTCTAGTCCAATTAGGGTTTTTAACCAATCTTGTGCATCCAATAAGTTCATTTGTGTCATTGGATTTAACATTTAGGTCATTTTCGCTCTCCTTTGGCTTATTCTTGTTGAATTAGGGTTTTAAAACAATCTTGTGCATCCAATAGGTGTGTTTGTTATTGGATTGACATTTAGGTCATTTTCGTCCTCCCTAGGTTTATTCTAGTCCAATTAGGGTTTTTGACCAATCTTTTGCATCCAAGAAGTTCATTTGTGTCATTGGATTAACATTTAGGTCATTTTCGTCCTCCCTAGGCTTATTCTTTTCCAATTAGGGTTTTTAACCAATCTTGTGCATCCAATAGGTGTATTTGTGTCATTGGATGAACATTTAAGTCATTTTCGTCCTCCCTAGGCTTATTCTTGTCCAATTAGGATTTTTAACCAATCTTGTGCAACCAATAAGTTCATTTATGTCATTGGATTAACATTTAGGTCATTTTCGTCCTCCTTGATTTATTCTAGTCCAATTAGGGTTTTTAATCAATGTTGTGCATGCAATTGGTGTGTTTGTCATTGGATTAACATATAGGTCATTTTCGTCCTCCCTTGGCTTATTCTAGTCCAATTATGGTTTTTAACCAATCTTGTGCATCCAACAAGTTCATTTGTGTCATTGGATGAACATTTAGGTCATTTTCGTCCTCCCTAGGTTTATTCTAATTCAGTTTGGGTTTTTAACCAATTATGTGTATCCAATGAGTTCATTTGTGTTATTGGATGAACATTTAGGTCATTTTCGTCCTCCCTAGGATTATTCTTGTCCTATTAGGGTTTTTAACCAATCTTGTGAATCCAATAGGTGTGTTTGTGTAGTTGGATGAAAATTTAGGTCATTTTCGTCCTCCCTAGGCTTATTCTGGTCCTATTAGGGTTTTTAACCAATCTTGTGCATCCAATAAGTTCATTTGTGTCATTGGAATAACATTTAGTTCATTTTCGTCCTCCCTAGTTAAGTTTATTCTAGTTCTATTAGGGTTTTAAACCAATTTTGTGCTTCCAATAAGTTCATTTGTGTCATTGAATGAACATTTAGGTCATTTTCATTCTCCCTGTCTTTATTCTAGTCCAATTAGGATTTTTAACCAATCTTGTGCATCCAATAATTTCATTTGGGTCATTGGATTAACATTTAGGTTATTTTCGTCCTCCCTAGGCTTATCCTCCCTAGTTGGATAAAAATTTAGGTCATTTTCGTCCTCCCTAGGCTTATTCTGGTCCTATTACGGTTTTTAACCAATCTTGTGCATCCAATAAGTTCATTTGTGACATTGGATTAACATTAAGGTCATTTTCGTCCTCCCTAGGTTTATTCTAGTCCAATTAGGGTTTTTAACCAATCTTGTGCATCCAATAAGTTCATCTGTGTCATTGGATTAACATTTAGGTCTTTTTCGTCCTCCCTAGGCTTATGTCGATTTAGGGTTTTTAAACAATCTTGGGCATCCAATAGGTGTGTTTGTGTCATTAGATTGACATTTAGGTCATTTTCGACCTCCCCAGGTTTATTCTAGTCCAATTAGGGTTTTTTGTTGGTATCAGTGACCTCGCAATAAAGAAAATATATCAGTTTTCGTTACCAAATTAATCAGTATCAAGCGCACAGCGGAAATTAAATTTTGAGGCATGCAAAGTTAGCAATATAGAAAATTAAAGAGAGAGAGTTAGAGAAGAAAACACAGAGATTTATCCTGGTTCGGTTGTTCCACAACAACCTACGTCCAGTCCTGAAAATCCAATCGGATTTCAGATTTTCTTCTCCTTCAATAGAAAGAATCAATTACAAGATTGTCCAGTTTCCTCCCTGAAACCTATCTATCTCTAATTATGTCTTTCCTATTGAATACCCTCTGATCCTTGAAGACACTCAGCAGCCTATCACAGAATCAAAGTACAACTCTTCCTTGTTGAGCACTCTCAACCAAGAAAGTAGTCACCAGTTTCAAGCTGGCTTTTCTTGCGTTCTATTTCGTTCAAAGATTTATTACAGAAAGAATAAAAGATTGTAAAACAAAAGGGTCTTCAATCTTTATGAATGTTGCTCTTCACAAATCTGGATATTCATGGATTGGTCTTGAGCACATTATCATTTCTCTTAGATTGTCAACAAACTGTATTGAGATCTGTAATCACAATTATGAAGTTGTTAGTTTGTTGTTATGAACAGCTAAAAGCGTTGTGAGAAATTATGAAAGTTATGAAAATGTTATGTAAAAGTTATATCAAGTTATGAGAATAAAGATTGAAAGACATCTTATATAGTTTCTGAAAAACCAACTACTAAATCGATTCCTCAATCGATTTATTAAAGTTAAAACATATGCTTAATCGATTTGCCAATCGATTTCGCGAGTCTTGGTTTTCTTTAATCTTGAAACTATACAAGCTAATCGATTTACCAATCGATTCTTTAAATCAACACTTTTCATCAGAACATGTCCAGACCTGTATAAATCGATTGCCTAATCGATTTCTGGGAAACTGTTTTAATAAAACTATTTTCAATCGATTACTCAATCGATTTGCCAAACTTTAGAGTTCACTGTGTTTTCAACAAGTTTATTTCAATCGATTTGCCAATCGATTGTTTTCAAAACAGTGGCTCAGGTTTTTGATGTCAATCGATTTGGTAATCGATGTGGTTCAAAAACAATGACTCAGTTTTAATATCAATCGATTTGCCAATCGATTTACTTCAAAACAGTGACTCAGCTATTTGATATCAATCGATTTGCCAATCGATTCTTTTCAAAACAGTGGCTCAGGTTTTTGATATCAATCGACTTGTCAATCGCTTTGGTGGCATGTTCCTGAAAAGTTTTTACCTGGTGTTTAGTTCAATCGATTTCCCAATCGATTGCAACCAAACTTAGTCAAAATTGAAAGTGTTAACAATTGATTGTCCAATCGATTGTATTTGTCACAGGTGAGGTCATTTTTCAAATGATACTTTTATCAATCGATTTGCCAATCGATTCCTCAGCACTGGAGTGCCACTGTGACTCATTCAATCGATTTACCAATCGATGTGTTACCATCAGGTTTGATTTGTGAAATGTTCAATCGATTTACCAATCGATTTGCTCCAAATCAGAGGCTACTGACTTGTGCATTTTTCATTTTTAATTGATCTAATCGATTGCCTAATCGATTGCACATTCACAAACACTTAAGATTTCTTACACCCTTGTTATGAAATCGATTTCCCAATCGATTTACATGTTCAGAATTCAACTTTTGTTGATTTCTTGTGTTCCAAGCAATTTGATCCAAGTGTGTAGGGTTTGATTATGGTTCCTGAAATCTTGCTCAATTCAAACATTAGATTTATCATGCATTGTATGAACATTGTTGAATTATTAATTATGTCAAAATTAGGAATCAAAGGATCAAAATCCAACAATCTCCCCCTTTTTGGCATAATTGACAATTCAACCAAATTGTAACTTGAGCAGTTTCAGATTAACATAAAATTATTTATGATCAGATCAGATCATGTAGAACATGTATCAGAACATATCAGATCAGATCATACAACATACATTAATTAATTAACAAGTGTTAGAGCATGTATTGACAATATCAGAAAAAAAAATCAAACCAATATAAGCATAAGCATCCAGTTCATCAAGTTATAATTGTTCTCCCCCTTTGTCATTTAAGACAAAAAGGCAGAAAAATAATTCCTCCCCCTATGTTACAGAATCATAGGCATTGGGTTTGAAATCATTTAACTTGTGTATGAAAAAAAAAAACTGTTAACACAATCAAAGCAAATTATGAACATATCACATGAATGCATAGAGAAGGAATAAACTGTCATATTCATTAATTAAAATCACTGGAATACAGCAAGACATTGCAAAAACAGCATGGATCCTAAGAACCTAATCTCCTAAGCTAGGCTGGGGCTCACTATCATCTAAGGAAGGGGCTGAGACCGCTGTATTACCCTCAGCAGGTGTCTCCTCTTCGTGAGTCTCAGGGTTAACTAAGGGATCTAGGGTAGGTTCCTCAGCTGCTTGGCGACCAATGTCTGCAACATCTTCAAATGAGAGCTTGATGCCGAGATGTGTCTGAATCTCATCCACAGTTTGAACAACTGCAGTCAAGGAGGCTTGCATAGTCCTTAGACGTGCTTCCACTCTGGACTGAAATTCCAACACTTGGGCATTATGGGCCATTTGAGCTTCAATGAATTCCAAGATTTTATCAACAAAAGTAGGAGGAGCAGAGACAGTTTCTGGTTGAGACGGAGGTGGAGGTGGAGGCTGTGCCGGTTCAGTTGCAGGCTGTGATCTCATCCAAATACCTTGCACCCTTTTCAATTGCATCTGATTCACAATTGATTCTCCAAAAACCAGGGTGGTCTTGACAGATTCTTCATTTACCAAAGACACCTTGAAGCGTTTGAGAATCTTCGTGATCAGCTGCGGATAAGGTAGCATAAGTTTAGTCTGCGAAGCTTCCAACATATGCCTGAGCACTATCCAAGTCCAGCTCATCCTTAATTCCTTTGATAATCCCCACAGCAGTAGTATGTCCAACTTTTGAACTACTGCGTGGTTTCCTGATCTGGGCACTAACATGCGTGTCAAAGCATACATCAACATACGATGCTGGACCTTCATTTGACCAATGGGTAGTGAAATCGATTCAACAAACCCATCAACCATCAGGTCTTTGACTGCTGTGTGTCTATCCATTGTCTCTTCCCATCCTTGGTCAGCAGTATCAGCCTCTGAACTTCCATCAATGGACTTGCCATAGAAAGGCAATCCTGATAATGTAGAGAAGTCGTCGAAAGTCATAGTAATCTTCTTCCCTTTGACCTGAGTAGTGAAGCCGTCTTCTGTTAACTTGAAGGACGAGTAGAACTCTCTGATCAGCTTAGGATAGCAGTCAAGCGTAGATGAAAGAAAGTTTTGAAGACCATGGAATCTAAGATGATTCTGAAAAGTGAACTCTACACTGTCAAAGTAAGGAAAATCCATTGTCCTAGCTTCATGGATTTTTCTCTCTTATAAAATCAGGTGAGATGACAGATTGAGGTTCCTTTTCCTTTGTTGGTGCAGGGACCTTCTTAGCAGGCGGTGAAGAAACGGTTTTCTTCTTTGCAGGGGTGAAGGAACGGCTTGCTTCTTTTTCTTTTGAGCAATCTCTTTCATTGCATCAGCCATCAATTTTTCCGTAGGAGGTTCCTTTCTTTTCTTGGTCTTCTCTGGAATAGGAGCAGGTGCCTTTCCCTTGTCCTTTGCAAGAATTTTGTGTGTGGGATTCGGAACTCTCTTAGTCAGTGTTTGAGGTGGTGAGGGAGTTTCACTATTAGAAGATGAAGAAGGAGAGGGTGTGTGTGCCTGAGTTTGCTTTACACGAGCCATGATCACAAAACAATTGATTGAATGTAGGTAGATAGAATGATTAAACTGATGAATATGCAGAGCAATGAAGCAGACAGAGTGAAAAAACTGAAACTTTCTGGAAAATCTGGAAAACTGGGATGAAGAAATCGATTTTGTCCTTTCCTTTTTATACTTTAACCCTTGTCAATCGATTGCCAAATCGATTGGGTTACCGTTACACCGAATCCCAAATCGATTTCGTAATTATTAAGTCCAACGGCTAGTTAAAAATCCGCAACGGTCATATTCCTAATCGATTCCCAAATCGATTGTCCGTTTTACTAAATCGATGTCCAAATCGATTGTCCCACATGTCAAAAAAAATGAACACTGAATCAATCGATTTCCAAATCGATGCTCGGGATTTTTACACAATATTTTCCAAAAAATCTGAACTCTGGGCTAACCAAATCGATTTCCAAATCGATTTTATAAACAGTTTACATCAAGTAATCGATTTCCAACTCGATTAATCTGGAAACCTTCACTGATAAATACCAAAATCACAAAAACTTATATCTCACTAGGATCAATGATCCCTAGTTTCATCCTTATGTTCAAAAAGCTTTCTTTTGGTAATGCTTTCGTGAAGATATCTGCTAGTTGTTCTGTAGTATTCACATATTCAAGTTTGATGACTCCATTCTGAAAATGATCTCTTATGAAGTGATGCCTTACCTCAATATGTTTTGTCCTTGAATGCATTACTGGGTTCTTTGTTATGCTGATAGCACTGGTGTTGTCACACATGATCGGCACCGTTCCCAAATCAACACCGAAGTCCATTAGATGTTGTTTCATCCACAAGATTTGAGCACAACAGCTCCCAGCTGCTATGTATTCGGCTTCTGCAGTAGACAAAGCAATACTTGTTTGCTTCTTACTAAACCAGGACACTAGAGAATTACCAAGTAGATGACATGTACCTGAAGTGCTCTTTCTGTCAAGTTTACAACCAGCAAAATCTGAGTCTGAATACCCAACCAAAGTACATGTTGAACCTTTTGGATACCACAAACCAAGATTCTTAGTACCTACTAAGTACCTGAAAATTCTCTTTACTGCAGTGAGGTGAGATTCCTTCGGATTCGATTGATACCGTGCACACATGCAAACGCTGAACATAATATCGGGTCGACTTGCTGTAAGGTAGAGCAGAGATCCAATCATACCACGAAATCTGGTTACATCTACAGGCTTACCTAACTCATCTCGGTCTAAGAAATTTCCTTGACTCATGGGTGTATCAATGGACTTAAGCTTATCAAAGTTAAATTTCTTTAACAAATCAGAACAATATTTGGATTGACTAATGAAAATGCCTTGCTTGGTTTGGTTAATTTGAAATCCCAAGAAATATGATAGTTCACCCATCATTGACATTTCAAATTTACCTTTCATCAAGTTTTCAAATTCTTTGCAAAGCTTGTCATTTGTTGATCCAAATATAATGTCATCAACATAAATTTGGACCAGCAAGATGTCATTTTCAATAGTTTTTGTAAAGAGTGTCTTATCAACATTTCCTCTAGAAAAATTTTGTTGAATGAGGAAAGTGCTGAGTTTCTCATACCAAGCTCTTGGAGCTTGTTTCAACCCATAGAGGGCCTTTGAGAGTTTATACACATGGTTAGGAAAATCTGGATTTTCAAAACCTGGTGTTTGGCTCACAAAAACTTCCTCTTGTAGGTCTCCATTAAGAAATGCACTCTTCACATCCATTTGATATAGATTGAAGTCCATGATACATGCATAGGCCAACAAAATTCTTATGGCTTCTAGTCTAGCTACAGGGGCATAGGTCTCATCAAAGTCTATTCCCTCCTCTTGACTATAACCCTTTGCAACTAATCTGGCCTTATTCCTAGTTATCACACCATTCTCATCTAACTTATTTCTGAACACCCACCTAGTTCCTATAACATGCTTACCCTCTGGCCTAGGTACCAAGTTCCACACTTTGTTCCTCTCAAACTGGTTTAACTCCTCTTGCATAGCAAGTATCCACTCACTATCTAAAAGGGCTTCCTTAATGTTCTTAGGTTCAATCTGAGACACAAAGGCTTTGTGAGGTTACAGAACTCTCTAAGGTTTCCTCTAGTTGACACACCTCTAGAAATGTCACCTATGATGTTGTCTAAGGGGTGGTTTCTATTGAATCTCCATTCCTTAGGTAACTCACTGGTTTCTATAGGTTCTATAGGGTCAGCACTAGTTAGAGGATCAGCTATAGGTTGTTCTAGGGGTTCAGATTCTACAACATCATCCAAAATATCATTAACCTTAGAAGGAGTTTTGTTCAAGTTTTCTGTAAAAGATTCATCAAACTTTACATGAACTGACTCTTCTATGGTTTTTGTTCTTTTGTTGTAGATTCTATAGGCTTTACTAGTTTGGGAGTATCCTAGAAAGATTCCTTCATCTGCCTTAGGGTCAAACTTTCCTAGGTGTTCCTTGCCATTGTTCAAAACAAAGCACTTACAACCAAAAATTCTAAAGTAAGACAGGTTTGGTTTTCTACCCTTGTAAAGCTCATAGGGTGTTTTCTTAAGAAGGGGTCTAATCAGTACTCTATTCACAATATGAGTGGCTGTACTAATTGCATCTGCCCAAAAGTACTTAGGTAGGTTGGAGTCTTTAAGCATGGTCCTAGCTAACTCTTCTAGGGATCTATTTTTCCTCTCCACTACCCCATTCTGCTGTGGTGTCCTAGGGGCTGAATACATGTGGTTGATTCCATTTGATTCACAATAATTTTGAAAAAGATCATTTTGGAATTCACCTCCATGATCACTTTTTATTGAAATAATTTTCAAATCATTTTCATTTTGTACTAAAGCAGCAAACTTTTTGAAAACAGAAAATGTATCACTTTTATGAGCTAAAAAGTAAGTCCATGTGAATCTAGAATAATCATCAACCAGCACATATCCATATAGGTTTCCACCTAAACTCTTAACTTGGGCAGGTCCGAAAAGGTCCATGTGAACTAGTTGTAAAACTCTATTTGTTCTAACCAAATCTATAGAGGGAAACGGAGTCTTAACCAGTTTACTCTTCTCACATGAATCACACAACCTATCCTTAGAAAACTTCCTATTGGGGAGTCCTATTACTAGCTGTTTGCTAACAAGCTTATTCAAGTGATTAATATGAATATGAGCAATGCGTTTGTGCCACAACCATGTTTCATCTTGATTTGATAACAAGCAACATACAGCACTTGGTACAGAATTGAAATCCAACATATAGATGTTGTTAATTCTGTCACCAATCAGCTTTATGTTTTTGTCATCTTTATGCTCAATAATGCAAGATTGTGATGAAAAACTTACTTGAAAACCTTTGTCACATAGCTGACTTATGCTTAGCAAGTTATGCTTGAGTCCTTCAACATATAATACATTCTTAATCACTGTTGTTGACTCATTGCCTATATCACCAATTCCAATAATTTTTCCTCTATTGTTGTCTCCATATTTGACAAAACCTCCTTCCTTTAATGTCAAGGACAGAAATTTGGATTTGTCCCCTGTCATGTGCTTCGAACATCCGCTATCCAAATACCATGAGTGCTTAGTGGATGTCAAGCACACCTGCAAAACAAAATCAGAAGTTTGTTTTAGGTCCCCAATCTAAATTGGGTCCTGTTTGGTTAGTGTCAAACACAGATTTCTTTGCTTTCCAAATTTGCTTCCATCCCTTATTGGCTAATTTTTTAAACTTGCAATTTGACACAAAATGTCCATTTCTGCAACAGAAATGACACTTGCCTTTAAAGGATGAATGGTGATTTGGCTTAGTAAAGATATCATACATATTCTTAGCAATGGCAGATTTTTGACCATGTTTGACACTTCTGGTTTGCATATAACCAATACCATATCTATTTTTATTCCTTTTAACATGCATGTTTGGTGTATATCCTAAACCAGATTTTTCATGAACATGTCTTTGATTGCTAAGTATGTCATTCAGTTTATCTTTACTATTAGCAAACTTTAACAAATCAGATTTTAATGATGCAACCGTATGTTCAAGTTCAATGCATTTTGCTGATTTTTCTTGTGAATCCTTTTTCAATTGTTCACATAAATTTTCAATTTCTTTATGCTCAACATTCACTTGTTCAAGCATTTTCTTTGTGCTTAACAATTGTTTTATGGAGTTCACATAATCATCATGCAATTCATTGAAAGCTTCTTGAAGTTCATCATATGTTGGATTAAATTGTGAACTAACCTCTTTTTCTGATTTCTGAATCGGAATTTGCCATGAGACACATATTGGCTTCTTCTTCATCCGAAGAGGCAGAGGATTCATCGTTATCGTTCCAAGCAATATACGCCTTCTTTGTTTTGGTGACTGGCTCTTTTCCTTTTGATTTTGCAGCTTTATTTTTGTTCTGCAATTTGTAGCATTCTGACTTTATGTGACCAGTCTTCCCACATTCATAACATGTAATTTGCTTGTTGTCGCTAGTCTTGGAGCTGGATGGTTTTCTGAATTTGTTATCTTTCTTCTTCAGAAATTTCTTAAATTTCTTGACAAGCAGTCCGATTTCTGGTTCTTCATTGTCACTGCTGGATTCATTTGAGCAGCTATCGGATTCAACTTTTGACTGATTTGCTTGAACCTTCAGAGACAAACCTTTCTTTTTCCTACTTTCCATTTCTGATTCATCCAGTCTTTGTAATTCCATTTCATGTTCCCTTAACTTTCCAAATAGTGTTGCTGTCGTCATCTTAGCAAGATCTCTAGACTCAGCTATGGCTGTTATCTTTGGCTGCCATTCTCTGGTTAAACATCTCATAATCTTTCCAATCTGCTGTTCATTATCCACATCTTTTCCTAGTGCATGCAGGTTGTTGACTATGTGTGTGAATCTGGTTTGCAAATCGCTGATTGACTCTTCTTTCTTCATGCTAAATAATTCATATTCGTGCATGAGCGTATTCACACGAGCTCTCTTAACATCAGTGGTACCTTCGTGAGTTTCTTGGAGGATGTCCCACATCTCTTTTGCTGACTTGCAATTGGACACTCTAAAGAACTCTTCTGCACATAGGGCTGATGTGATTATGTTCTTCGCCTTTGCATTGAAACCAACCTTCTTCTTGTCATCATCCGACCAGTCGGCTCTAGGCTTGATAATCATTGAGTTGTCAGTTCCTGCAATCTTGGGAATGTACGGACCGTTTTCAACAGCATCAAGGATATCTATGCCACTTGCTTCCAGAAATATGAGCATTCTTTGCTTCCAGTACATGTAGGCTGTACCGTTGAAAGCTGGTGGTCGTGCTAACGAAGCGCCTTCTCCCAGAACGTCAGTTGAGGCCATCTTCTTATAAGTTTTACCTCTCAAGAAGTTGGCTCTGATACCAATTGTTGGTATCAGTGACCTCGCAATAAAGAAAATATATCAGTTTTCGTTACCAAATTAATCAGTATCAAGCGCACAGCGGAAATTAAATTTTGAGGCATGCAAAGTTAGCAATATAGAAAATTAAAGAGAGAGAGTTAGAGAAGAAAACACAGAGATTTATCCTGGTTCGGTTGTTCCACAACAACCTACGTCCAGTCCTGAAAATCCAATCGGATTTCAGATTTTCTTCTCCTTCAATAGAAAGAATCAATTACAAGATTGTCCAGTTTCCTCCCTGAAACCTATCTATCTCTAATTATGTCTTTCCTATTGAATACCCTCTGATCCTTGAAGACACTCAGCAGCCTATCACAGAATCAAAGTACAACTCTTCCTTGTTGAGCACTCTCAACCAAGAAAGTAGTCACCAGTTTCAAGCTGGCTTTTCTTGCGTTCTATTTCGTTCAAAGATTTATTACAGAAAGAATAAAAGATTGTAAAACAAAAGGGTCTTCAATCTTTATGAATGTTGCTCTTCACAAATCTGGATATTCATGGATTGTTCTTGAGCACATTATCATTTCTCTTAGATTGTCAACAAACTGTATTGAGATCTGTAATCACAATTATGAAGTTGTTAGTTTGTTGTTATGAACAGCTAAGAGCGTTGTGAGAAATTATGAAAGTTATGAAAATGTTATGTAAAAGTTATATCAAGTTATGAGAATAAAGATTGAAAGACATCTTATATAGTTTCTGAAAAACCAACTACTAAATCGATTCCTCAATCGATTTATTAAAGTTAAAACATATGCTTAATCGATTTGCCAATCGATTTCGCGAGTCTTGGTTTTCTTTAATCTTGAAACTATACAAGCTAATCGATTTACCAATCGATTCTTTAAATCAACACTTTTCATCAGAACATGTCCAGACCTGTATAAATCGATTGCCTAATCGATTTCTGGGAAACTGTTTTAATAAAACTATTTTCAATCGATTACTCAATCGATTTGCCAAACTTTAGAGTTCACTGTGTTTTCAACAAGTTTATTTCAATCGATTTGCCAATCGATTGTTTTCAAAACAGTGGCTCAGGTTTTTGATGTCAATCGATTTGGTAATCGATGTGGTTCAAAAACAATGACTCAGTTTTAATATCAATCGATTTGCCAATCGATTTACTTCAAAACAGTGACTCAGCTATTTGATATCAATCGATTTGCCAATCGATTCTTTTCAAAACAGTGGCTCAGGTTTTTGATATCAATCGACTTGTCAATCGCTTTGGTGGCATGTTCCTGAAAAGTTTTTACCTGGTGTTTAGTTCAATCGATTTCCCAATCGATTGCAACCAAACTTAGTCAAAATTGAAAGTGTTAACAATTGATTGTCCAATCGATTGTATTTGTCACAGGTGAGGTCATTTTTCAAATGATATTTTATCAATCGATTTGCCAATCGATTCCCTCAGCACTGGAGTGCCACTGTGACTCATTCAATCGATTTACCAATCGATGTGTTACCATCAGGTTTGATTTGTGAAATGTTCAATCGATTTACCAATCGATTTGCTCCAAATCAGAGGCTACTGACTTGTGCATTTTTCATTTTTAATTGATCTAATCGATTGCCTAATCGATTCCACATTCACAAACACTTAAGATTTCTTACACCCTTGTTATGAAATCGATTTCCCAATCGATTTACATGTTCAGAATTCAACTTTTGTTGATTTCTTGTGTTCCAAGCAATTTGATCCAAGTGTGTAGGGTTTGATTATGGTTCCTGAAATCTTGCTCAATTCAAACATTAGATTTATCATGCATTGTATGAACATTGTTGATTTATTAATTATGTCAAAATTAGGAATCAAAGGATCAAATCCAACATTTTTAACCAATGTTGTGCATCCAATAAGTTCATCTGTGTCATTGGATTAACATTTAGGTCATTTTTGTCCTCTCAAGGTTTATTCTAATTCAATTAGGGTTTTTAACCAATTTTGTGCATACAATAAGTTCATTTGTGTCATTGGATGAACATGTAGGTCATTTTCGTCCTCCCTAGGTTTATTCTAGTCCAATTAGGGTTTTTTTCCCAATCTTGTGCATCCAATAGGTATGTTTGTGTCATTGGATGAACATTTAGGTCATTTTCGTCCTCCCTAGGCTTATTCTTGTCCAATTAGGGTTTTTATCCATTCTTGTGCATCTAATAAGTTCATTTGCGTCATTGGATTGACATTTAGGCCATTTTCGTCCTCCCTAGGTTTATTATAGTTCAATTAGGATTTTTAACCAATTTTTTGCATCCAACAAGTTCATTTGTGTCATTGGATTAACATTTAGTTCATTTTCACCCTCCCGAGGCTTATTCTTATCCAATTAGGGTTTTTAAACAATCTTGTGCATCCAATAGGTGTGTTTGTGTCATTGGATTGACATTTTGGTCATTTTCGTCCTCCTTAGGTTTATTCTAGTCCAGTTAGGGTTTTTACCAATCTTGTGCATCCAAGAAGTTCATTTGTGTCATTGCATTAACATTTAGGTCATTTTCGTCCTCCCAAGGCTTATTCTTGTCCAATTAGGGTTTTTAAACAATCTTGTGCATCCAATAGGTGTGTTTGTGTCATTGGATTGACATTTAGGTCATTTTTGTCCTCCCTAGGTTTATTCTAGTCCAATTAGGGTTTTTGACCAATCTTGTGCATCCAAGAAGTTCATTTGTGTCATTGCATTAACATTTAGGTCATTTTCGTCCTCCCTAAGCTTATTCTTGTCCAATTAGGGTTTTTAACCAATCTTGTGAGTCCAATAGGTGTATTTGTGTCATTGGATGAACATTTAGGTCATTTTCGTCCTCCCTAGGCTTATTCTTTTCCAATTAGGGTTTTTAACCAATCTTGTGCATCCAATAAGTTCATTTGTGTCATTGGATTAACATTTAGGTCATTTTCGTCCTCCCTAGGTTTATTCTAGTCCAATTAGGGTTTTTAACCAATATTGTGCATCCAATAGGTGTTAGGTGTCATTGGATAAACATTTAGGTCATTTTTCAAAGCGAGAGGTATATTTTTTCAATTAGAAATTTAAATAATCTAGTGCATCCAATAAGGAAATACCTTTGGTAATTAATTGAGTCATTATCATTTTCAAGCAGCGGAAAAGTTTCTCAAAATATATGAATCCAAAGTATTTACACAACAATAGATGACACATGGAATCCATCTAACAAGGATGTCATACTGTGTATTTGGAAGGTACAGTTTTCCCAGTTCATTTTAACGTCCCAAAGAAAATTTGTTCCCTCTATGTCATCCTAAACTGATCATTCTCCATCCAATAAAGCTAAACACCCTGAGTCATTGGACGCGCATTTAGAGATCCTCATAACATCCTCCAGTCAAGCAATTATTACATTCCCATCCGTAGGGTACGAACCGGTATCTCCTGTGCATCTGAGGGCAAAGCCCAGATTTTCACAATAGTTGTAAAGTGTCATTGGAAATTAACATTTAGGTCATTTTCGTCCTAAATGCACAAAATAGGCTTTCATTAGCATGTCCTTAAAAGGTTTTTCCACATGCTTGTGCATCCAATAATGCTTTGTGTTATTGGAATCAAAATTTAGGTCATCGTCCATTAAGTAATACATAACTGGGTTTTTAAGCATGTGATAAATCAATTGAGCAATCGATTATCTAACTCAAAATAAGGATTTCTACTGAGTCCAATCGATTGCCAAATCGATTTTTTCAGTTTTTGCTGAGGCTTGTGTTGTCAAATAGATTTTCAGTTAACTAATTCCTGTGTCACCAAATCAATTGTGTCAATGATTTTGTCATTTAGGTCTGAGTCCTCCCTTAGGCCAATCGATTTCCTAGGGATTTTGAAAGACATATTTATGCAATCGATTAGGTTAAAATTGTGTCAGTTGGATTAACATTTAGGTCATTTTCGATTTCCCTGCTTATTCTTGTCCAATTAAAAATACTTAAACTAATTGTGCATCACAATCAGTTCATTTGTGTCATTGGATTAACATTTAGCAATTTTCGTCACAATCACCAGGACTTATTCTTTTCGAATTAGGGTTTTACAACCATCGCTTGTGCATCCACGATAATCAATACATAACATTGGAATCCCAACACAATTTACCACATTTTCCTATTCAAACCACTCAGGTTTAAACTTAATTCAAACACGGTTCGTGTGCCCAAGCACTTGTGCATGCAATGCGTATTTGCCAAATTGGATGGACATTTAATTCATTTTCAAAACCTCCTAGAAGGGCCTAAATCATAATTGTACCATTAGGGTTTTTAACCAATCTTGTGCATGCCAATAAGTTCATTTGTCTGTCATTGGATTAACATTTAGGTCATTTTCGTCCTCCGTAGGCCTATCACGTCCCATATCGTTTTAACCGATCTTTGTGCATCCAATATCACGGTGTCTGCACGGTTTACTACATTTAACGTAATTTGTCCTCCCTACCGCCTATTCACAGGCCAAAGGGTTATTTACCAATCGTGTGCACCCAATAACGTCTGCACAATTTACATTGCGAAAACCATTTAGGTCATTTTCGTATCACGGGCCCCGTATCGTTTATCGAGGTTTTATCACGGGTCTGCACAGTCCAAAAACGTAAATCATAAATGAACCGCCTATCACAGGCCAAAGAATACTATTTATCAAGGTGCAACCTATCACGGGTCTGCACGATTCCACATAATGAAAATGCATGAGCATATACTGACTCCATCCACAACAATCGTTAAGCAAATGCAAAATATTAAAAGATTCCCCCCTAGGCTTATACTTGTCCATTTGACTTAAACGATTTGTGCATCCAATAAGTTCATTAAGTGTCATAATTATTATTTAGATTCCCCATTTTTCGCTACTCTTTAGGACTTATTCGATTTTCAACACAAACTTTAAAGTAACAGAATTCTTAAGTGCCCCCATCCAATACTCTTTTGTTAAACATTGGATTAAACATTTAGTAATTTTAAGGATTCCCCATTCTTAATACTCATGTCCACTTAAACGATTTTTTAAAACAATCATTAAGTAAACAAGACATTAAGAGATTCCCCATTCTTAATACTGTTTAACTTAATTATTTTCATTTAGGTCATTAAGTAAACAAGACATTAAGAGATTCCCCATTCTTTAACCATCTTGTGCAAATAAGGTTTTTTTACTCATTTAACTTAAACGATTTTCCAAAACAAACATTTGTGTAATTGGATGACATTAAGAGATTCATTTTCGTACTCATTTAACTTAAACGATTTTCCTTGTCCAATTTAAGTTTTAAGACATTAAGAGATTGTGCATTCTTAATACTCATTTGTGTAATTGGATAATGGTTTAGGTCATTTCCATACAAAACAAACTCAAACCTATTATCTTGATCCAATTCAGGGCTCACACGCAAATCACATCAATTCATTTAAGTCCACACAAAGTCCAACCATACATTACAATTTCATCAGTATTTCGTCCACTAGTCTTATTCTAGAACACAAATCAACAGGGTTTTCAACACAACAAGTTGTGCATTTACTCAATAAGTTACATAAATGTGTCATTGGAAAACATTCATTTTCGTCCACGAGGCATTCGTCAATTAGGGTTTTTAACCAATCTTAACTCCAAAGATTTTACCCATGAAGCCTTAGATTCATTTTCCCCCAAATCAACACTTCAACCCTGACAAATTCTCTTCCACACAATCACAGATAAGTCCCTAAATGCAAACTAAAAGTTTGGATTAGCCCTTACCTGTGCTTTAACGTGCAATTCCGGTACATTTGTGTCATTGGATAAAATCTAGGTCATTGACATCGCTTCCTAAGCTTATTCTCACTAACACCGTAGTAGGGTTTTAAACTAATCTTGTATCTCATCCAATAAGTTGTTTGTGTAGATGGATTGACGGGAGGTCATTTTCGTCCTGACCTAGTTTTATTCTAGTCCTAATTAGGGTTTTTAACCAATCTTCGAATCAAGAAGTTCATTTGTGTCATTGATTAACATTTGTCCTCATCACCCGTCCTCCCTGGGTTTATTCTTGTCCAATTAACGGTTTTTAACAAATCTTGTGGATCCAAATGGGTTTCATTTGTGTCATTGCAGAGGAACATTTAGGTGGAATTTCGTCTTTTCTAGGCTTATCTCTTTCTTTCAATTAGGGTTTTTAACCTTTCTTCCTTTTCCTTCTGTAATATATCATTTTAAGGATCTTGTGCATCCTTTTTATAACCTTTTCTTTTCTTTTCCTTTTCTTTCCAAACAAACATATATACATATATGTATTTATATATATTAATTGTTTTTAACAAAAATGCTCCAATAACTAGTTATTTGTTAAATTGGATTTCACCCATTTAGGCATTAAATCCTCCTTCGTATTCTTCACCGCAGTTAAATTAATTTATTTATCGACGAGTATTCTAAACGACATCAAAAAGTTCTTTTTGATCATATATTAACTCCAAGCCAAAATCCCTCCCTACGCAAATTCTAACATAAAGTGTACTTTTAAAATTATGGGTCTTACAACGTGTGTTTGTGTCATTGGATGAACATTTAGGTCATTTTCGTCCTCCCTAGACTTATTCTTGTCCAATTAGGGTTTTTAACCAATCATGTGCATGCAATAAATTCATTTGTGTCATTGGATTAACATTTAGGTCATTTTCGTCCTCGCTAGGTTTATACTAGTTCAATTAGGGTTTTTGAACCAATTTTGTGCAACCAATAAGTTCATTTGTGTCATTGGATGAACATTTAGGTCATTTTCGTCCTCCTTAGGTTTATTCTATTCCAATTAGGGTTTTTAACCAATCTTGTGGATCCAATAGGTGTGTTTGTGTCATTGGATTAACATTTAGGTCATTTTCGTCCTCCCTAGGCTTATTCTTTTCCAATTAGGGTTTTTAACCAATCTTGTGCATCCAATAAGTTCATTTGTGACATTGGATTAACATTTAGGTCATTTTCGTCCTCCCTAGGTTTATTCTAGTCCAATTAGAGTTTTTAACCAATCTTGTGCATCCAATAAGTTCATTTGTGTCATTGGATTAACATTTAGTTCATTTTCGTCGTCCCTAGGTTTATTCTAGTTCCATTAGGGTTTTTAACCAATTTTGTGCATCCAATAGGTGTGTTTGTGTCATTGGATTGACATTTAGGTCATTTTCATCCTCCCTAGGTTTATTCTGGTCCAATTAGGGTTTTGGACCAATCTTGTGCATCCAAGAAGTTCATTTGTGTCATTGGATTAACATTTAGGTCATTTTCGTCCTCCCTAGTTTTATTCTAGTCCAATTAGGGTTTTTAACCAATCTTGTGCATCCAATAGGTATGTTTGTGTCATTGGATGAACATTTAGGTCATTTTCGTCCTCCCTAGGTTTTATTCTAGTCCAATTAGGGTTTTTAACCAATCTTGTGCATCCAATAAGTTCATTTGTGTCATTGGATTAACATTTAGGTCATTTTCGTCCTCCCTAGGCTTATTCTTCGTCCATTTAGGGTTTTTAACCAATCTTGTGCATCCAATAGCTGTGTTTGTGTCATTAGATTGACATTTAGGTCATTTTCGTCCTCCCTAGGTTTATTCTAGTCCAATTAGGGTTTTTAACCAATCTTGTGCATCCAATAAGTTCATCTGTGTCATTGGATTAACATTTAGGTCATTTTCGTCCTCCCTAGGTTTATTCTAATTCAATTAGGGTTTTTAACCAATTTTGTGCATCCAATAAGTTCATTTGTGTCATTGGATGAACATTTAGGTCATTTTCGTCCTCCCTAGGTTTATTCTAGTCCAATTAGGGTTTTTAACCAATCTTGTGCATCCAATAGGTTCATTTGTGTCATTGGATGAACATTTAGGTCATTTTCGTCCTCCCTAGGCTTATTCTTGTCCAATTAGGGTTTTTAACCAATCTTGTGCATCCAATAAGTTCATTTGTGTCATTGGATTGACATTTAGGTCATTTTCGTCTTCCCTAGGTTTATTCTAGTCCAATTAGGGTTTTTAACCAATCTTGTGCATCCAATAAGTTCATTTGTGTCATGGATGAACATTTAGGTCATTTTCGTCCTTCCTAGGCTTATTCTTGTCCAATTAGGGTTTTTTAACCAATCTTGTGCATCCAAGAAGTTCATTTGTGTCATTGGATTGAACATTAGGTCATTTTCGTCCTCCCTAGGCTTTATTCTTGTCATTGGGTGTTTTGTCTTGTGCATTAGGTGTGTTTGATTTTTTTAGGTCATTTTCGTCCTCCCTATGGTTTTTCTAGTCCAATTAGGGTTTTTGAACAATCTTGTGCATCCAATAAGTTCATTTGTGTCATTGGATTAACATTTAGGTCATTTTCGTCCTCCCTAGGCTTATTCTAATCCAATTAGGGTTTTTAAACAATCTTGTGCATCCAATAGGTGTGTTTGTGTCATTGGATTGAACATTTAGGTCATTTTTTAGTGCTACCTAGGTTTATTCTAGTCCAATTAGGTTTTTGACCAATCTTGTGCATCCAATAAGTTCATTTGTGTCATTGGATTAACATTTAGGTCATTTTCGTCCTCCCTAGGTTTATTCTAGTCCAATTAGGGTTTTTAACCAATCTTGTGCATCCAATAGTTGTATTTGTGTCATTGGATGAACATTTAGGTCATTTTCGTCCTCCCTAGGCTTATTCTTTTCCCAATTAGGGTTTTTAACCAATCTTGTGCATCCAATAAGTTCATTTGTGTCATTGGATGAACATTTAGGTCATTTTCGTCCTCCTAGTTTATTCTAGTTCCAATTAGGGTTTTTAACCAATCTTGTGCATCCAATAAGGTTCATTTGTGTCATTGGATGAACATTTAGGTCATTTTCGTCCTCCTTAGACTTATTCTTCTAGTCCAATTAGGGTTTTTAACCAATCTTGTGCATCCAATAGTGTGTTTGTGTCATTGGATGAACATTTAGGTCATTTTCGTCCTCCCTAGACATTTTTTCTAGTCCAATTAGGGTTTTTTAACCAATCTTGTGCATCCAAGAAGTTCATTTGTGTCATTGGATTAACATTTAGGTCATTTTCGTCCTCCCTAGGCTTATTCTTGTCCAATTAGGGTTTTTAACCAATCTTGTGCATCCAATAAGTGTGTTTTTGTGTCATTGGATTGAACATTTAGGTCATTTTCGTCCTCCCTAGGTTTATTCTAGTCCAATTAGGGTTTTTAACCAATCTTGTGCATCCAATAAGTTCATTTGTGTCATTGGATTAACATTTAGGTCATTTCGTCCTCCTAAGGCTTTATTCTTGTCCAATTAGGGTTTTTAACCAATCTTGTGCATCCAATAGGTGTCATTTGTGTCATTGGATGAACATTTAGGTCATTTTCGTCCTCCCTAGGCTTATTCTTGTCCAATTAGGGTTTTTAACCAATCTTGTGCATCCAATAAGTTCATTTGTGTCATTGGATTAACATTTAGGTCATTTTCGTCCTCCCTAGGTTTATTCTAGTCCAATTAGGGTTTTTAACCAATCTTGTGCATCCAATAAGTTCATTTGTGTGTCATTGGATAACATTTAGGTCATTTTCGTCCTCCCTAGGTTTATTCTAGTCCAATTAGGGTTTTTTAACCAATCTTGTGCATCCAATAAGTTCATTTGTGTCATTTGATTAACATTTAGGTCATTTTCGTCCTCCCTAGGCTTATTCTAGTCCAATTTAGGGTTTTTAACCAATCTTGTGCATCCAATAGGTGTGTTTGTGTCATTGGATTGACATTTAGGTCATTTTCGTCCTCCCTAGGTTTATTCTGGTCCAATTAGGGTTTTTAACAAATCTTGTGTATCCAAGAAGTTCATTTGTGTCATTGGATTAACATTTAGGTCATTTTCGTCCTCCCTAGGTTTATTCTAGTCCAATTAGGGTTTTTAACCAATCTTGTGCATCCAATAGGTCATTTGTGTCATTGGATGATATTTAGGTCATTTTCGTCCTCCCTAGGCTTATGTCGATTTAGGGTTTTTAAACAATCTTGTGCATCCAATAGGTGTGTTTGTGTCATTGGATTGACATTTAGGTCATTTTCGTCCTCCCTAGGTTTATTCTAGTCCAATTAGGGTTTTTTAACCAATCTTGTGCATCCAATAAGTTCATTTGTGTCATTGGATTAACATTTAGGTCATTTTCGTCCTCCCAAGGTTTATTCTAGTTCAATTAGGGTTTTTAACCAATCTTGTGCATCCAATAAGTTCATTTGTGTCATTGGATGAACATTTAGGTCATTTTCGTCCTCCCTAGGCTTATTCTTGTCCAATTAGGGTTTTTATCCAATCTTGTGCATCCAATAAGTTCATTTGTGTCATTGGATTAACATTTAGGTCATTTTCGTCTTCCCTAGGTTTATTATAGTTCAATTAGGGTTTTTAACCAATTTTTTGCATCCAACAAGTTCATTTGTGTCATTGGATGAACTTTTAGGTCATTTTCGTCCTTCCTATATTTATTCGAGTCCAATTAGGGTTTTCAACCAATCTTGTGCATCCAAGAAGTTCATTTGTGTCATTGGATTAACATTTAGGTCATTTTCGCCCTCCCGAGGCTTATTCTTATCGAATTAGGGTTTTTAAACAATCTTGTGCATCCAATAGGTGTGTTTGTGTCATTGGATTGACATTTTGGTCATTTTCGTCCTCCCTATGTTTTTTCTAGTCCAATTAGGGTTTTGGACCAATCTTGTGCATCCAAGAAGTTCATTTGACTCATTGGATTAACATTTAGGTCATTTTCGTCCTCCGAAGGCTTATTCTAGTCCAATTAGGTTTTTTAAACCAATCTTGTGCATCCAATAGGTGTGTTTGTGTCATTGGATTGACATTTAGGTCATTTTCGTCTACCTAGGTTTATTCTAGTCCAATTAGGGTTTTTTAACCAATCTTGTGCATCCAATAAGTTCATTTGTGTCATTGGATTAACATTTAGGTCATTTTCATCCTCCTCCAAGGTTTATTCTAGTCCAATTAGGGTTTTAACCAATCTTGTGCATCCAATAGGTGTATTTGTGTCATTGGATGAACATTTAGGTCATTTTCGTCCTCCCTAGGCTTATTCTTTTCCAATTAGGGTTTTTAACCAATCTTGTGCATCCAATAAGTTCATTTGTGTCATTGGATTAACATTTAGGTCATTTTCGTCCCCCCTAGGTTTATTCTAGTCCAATTAGGGTTTTTGAACCAATCTTGTGCATCCAATAAGTTCATTTGTGTCAATTGGATGAACATTTAGGTCATTTTCGTCCTCCTTAGGTTTATTCTAGTCCAATTAGGGTTTATAACCAATCTTGTGCATCCAATAGGTGTGTTTTGTGTCATTGGATGAACATTTAGGTCATTTTCGTCCTCCCTAGATTTTTTCTAGTCCAATTAGGGTTTTGGACCAATCTTGTGCATCCAAGAAGTTCATTTGTCTCATTGGATTAACATTTAGGTCATTTTCGTCCACCCAAGGCTTATTCTTGTCCAATTAGGGGTTTTAAACAATCTTGTGCATCCAATAGGTGTGTTTGTGTCATTGGATTGACATTTAGGTCATTTTTGTCCTCCCTAGGTTTTTATCTAGTCCAATTAGGGTTTTTGACCCAATCTTGTGCATCCAAGAAGTTCATTTGTGTCATTGCATTAACATTTAGGTCATTTTCGTCCTCCCTAAGCTTATTCTTGTCCAATTAGGGTTTTTAACCAATCTTGTGAGTCCAATAGGTGTATTTGTGTCATTGGATGAACATTTAGGTCATTTTCGTCCTCCGTAGGCTTATTCTATTCCAATTAGGGTTTTTTTACCAATCTTGTGCATCCAATAAGTTCATTTGTGTCATTGGATTAACATTTAGGTCATTTTCGTCTCCCTTGGTTTATACTAGTCCAATTAGGGTTTTTATTCGAATCTTGTGCATCCATTAGGTGTGTTTGTGTCATTGGATGAACATTTAGGTCATTTTCATCCTTCCTATATTTATTCTAGTCCAATTAGGGTTTTCAACCAATCTTGTGCATCCAAGAAGTTGATTTGTGTCATTGGATTAACATTTAGGTCAATTTCGCCCTCCCGAGGCTTATTCTTATCGAATTAAGGTTTTTAAACAATCATGTGCATCCAATAAGTTCCTTTGTGACATTGGAATAACATTTAGGTCATTTTCGTCCTCCCTAGGTTTATTCTAGTCCAATTAGGGTTTTTAACCAATCTTGTGCATCCAAGAAATTCATGTCTCATTGGATTAACATTTAGGTCATTTTCGTCCTCCCAAAGCTTATTCTTGTCCAATTAGGGTTTTAAACAATCTTGTGCATCCAATAGGTGTGTTTGTGTCATTGGATTGACCTTTAGGTCATTTTTGCCCTCCCTAGGTTTATTCTAGTCCAATTAGGGTGTTTGATCAATGTTGTGTTGGTATGTATGACCTCGTAATAAGCGGAATATATCAGAATGTATCAGTTCTTTATGAAATTAAATCAATTTCATACACACAGCGGAAATTAAATTGTGGCATACAAGATTAGCAAGTTTTATTAGATTGATATGAGATTAATCAAGATGCATACAAATCAAATTAACAGATTAAACAATATTACTTATTACAGAATATGTTTAACATGCATCTAATTTTAATCACATATACAGATATATCAAGATAGTAAATCAAAGGAGTTAAGGGTTAGAGAAGATTGCACCAAGAATTTATACTGGTTCAGTTGTCAACTTGACAACCTACATCCAGTCCTGCAAATCCAAACGGATTTCAGATTTTCTTCTTCAATAGAAAGAATCAATTACAGATTGTCCAGTTTCCTCCCCGAAACCTATCTATCTTAATGATCTCTTTCCTATTGATCACCCTCTGATCCTTGTAGATACTCAGCAACCTATCACAGAATCAACGTACAACTCTTTCTTGTTGAGCACTCTCACCCAAGAAAGTAGTCACCAGTTTCTAGCTGGATTTTCTCGCTTTCGTTTTTGTTTCAAAGAATTATTACAAACAGAATACAGGAAGA
Organism: Cicer echinospermum; assembly: GCA_002896215.2. Taxonomy (NCBI): domain Eukaryota; kingdom Viridiplantae; phylum Streptophyta; class Magnoliopsida; order Fabales; family Fabaceae; genus Cicer; species Cicer echinospermum. The sequence continues at coordinate 3,252 of PGTU02016720.1, read as the reverse complement.
ACAAAAGTAGTCTTCAATCTCCAAAAGTAGTCTTCAAAGATTTGTTTATGAGAACCCTGTCTTTCAAGATCACTTTTCCAGCTATCTTTTTTGATTGTTGATAATCTTCTTTTTCTTTTTGATCTGAAAAAGTAATCTCAGTGTATTAACCAAGTGTTATTGTGTATCAAGAATATTCAAAGTATATTTCAGATTGATATCATTGTTATTGAAAGAATGATTGAAGACAGTTTATATAGTTTTCTGAAAAACCTATTAATCAATCGATTTCGTAAAGTGATAAACCAGTCCAATCGATTTGCCAATCGATTAGCGTGTGTCTTGTTTTTCTTGAATCTTGAAACTATATAAGCCAATCGATTTACCAATCGATTCTTTAAACAACATTTCTCAGAGATTATGTTAAGACTGATATGAATCGATTTCGTAATCGATTGCAGATGTTATGTTCAAACTGAAACACATATCAATCGATTTCGTAATCGATTTGTTAAGTCTTCATAATCGATTAACAAATACTTAAAATCGATTTGGTCACATGCTCAGAGTTCACTGGTTTTCAAAAGGTTCTGTCAATCGATTTGCCAATCGATTGTGTTTAAGTCAGTGACTCAGCTATTTTGATACTAATCGACGTGCCAATCGATTTGTATGTATTTGTCTGAAAACGTTCTTACCTGGGATTTGGTTTAATCGATTTCCCAATCGATTTCGACCAAATTTAACTTGATTGAAATCTTACAACATAGATTGTCCAATCGATTTGTATGTCACAGGAAAAGTTATTTTGCAAGTGATTTTTAAGTAATCGATTTGCCAATCGATTACCCTTAAAACTGGGGTTCACTGTGACTTGTCCAATCGATTTGCCAATCGATTTATTTCAATCAGGTTTACTTTGTGAATTGTATAATCGATTTGTCAATCGATTACCCTCAAAACTGGGATGCTACTGACTTGTGCATTTTCAATTTCTAATTTAGTCAGTCGATATCCCAATCGATTATACCAACACAAATAGTTGTGTTTCCTTACACCCTTGTTATGAAATCGATTTCCCAATCGATTTGCTTCAGTCAAAAATCAACTTTTGTTGATTTCTTGTGTTCCAAGCAACCTGTTCCAGTGTGTAGGATTTGATTGTTGTTCCTGAAATCTTGCTCAATTCAAATATTAGATTTATCATGTATTGTATGAACATTGTTGAATTATTAATTATGTCAAAATTAGGAATCAAAGGATCAAAATCCAACAATCTCCCCTTTTTGGCATAATTGACAATTCATACAATTGTAACTTGAGCATTTCAAAAACACAAGCATAAGTGTATTATAAAACTACATTATTAATTATTATTTCGTATCAGAGCAAACTATATCATAAGTATCAGAGCAATACAGCATGCAAAAAATAACAATGCAACTGTCAAGTTATAATGCAACTGTCAAGTTATAATATTTCTCCCCCTTTGTCAGTTAAGTCAAAAGGCAGAAACAATTTCTCCCCCTATGTTAAAGAACATATGTGTTGGTTTTGAAACATATAACATAGTGCATCAGAAACAATGAAGTTTACATGTATAAAGGCAAAATCAATCAATGCAATTAATGAGCAACTTAGATGATTAAGCCAAAAAGATATAACATTTATAAAAATTCATCATACATCACAGAATTATAACAGGTCAGAGCAAAACAGTATGAAACCTAAGGGTCCTAATCACCTAGTGTAGGCTGGTCCTCACTATCATCTAAGGGAGAGGTTGAGACCGCTGTATTAACCTCAGCAGGTGTCTCCTCACCGTGAGTCTCAGGGTTAACTAGGGGGTTTGGGTTAGGTTCATCTGCAGCTTGTCGACCAATATCCGCGACGTCTTCGAATGACAGTTTGATGCCGAGGTGTGTCTGAATCGCATCCACATCTTGAACAACCGAGTTCAAGGAGGCTTGCATAGTCCTTAAACTTGCTTCCAATCTGGTCTGAGATTCCAACACTTTGGCATTGTGTGCCATCTGAGCTTCAATGAATTCCAATATTCTGTTCACAAAATCAGGAGTAGCAGATTCAGTGAATGGTGGAGGCTGAGACTGAGGTTGAGGTTGGGGCTGGACAGGGTCAGCAGCTGCTTGAGGTCTTATCCATTTACCATGTAACCGCTTCAATTGCATCTGATTCACAATTGATTCACCAAACACCAATGTCGTTTTAGCAGATTCCTCATTTCCAAATGAGACCTTGAAGTGTTTGAGAATTTTAGTGATCAACTGTGGATAAGGCAGCATCAGCTTGCTTTGAGATGCTTCCAACATGTGCCTTAGCACAATCCAACACCAGCTCATCCTTAACTCTTTGATAAGCCCCACAGCAGTACGATGTCCAACTTCTGGACTACTGCATGATTTCCCGATCTTGGAACCAGCATACGCGTCAAAGCATACTATCAACATCCTCTGTTGAACCTTCATCTGACCAATGGGCAGTGAAATCGATTAACACAAACCCATCGACCATCAGGTCTTTAACTGCGGTATGCCTATCAAGTGTTTCTTCCCAACCTTCATCGGCAGTGTCGGCTTCTGTGCTGCATCATAGATTTTTTCCGTAGAAAGGCAATCCAGATAAAGTTGAGAAATCATTAAACGTCATTGTAATCCCTTTTCCCCTAACTGAAGCAGTAAAACCTTCTTCAGTCATCTTAAATGTAGAATAAAACTCCCTGATCAGCCTTGGATAACTGTCAAGTGTAGAAGACAGAAAACTTTCCAATCCATGAACCTGAGGTGGTTCTGAAAAGTGAATTCCACAACATCAAAATATTCAAAATCCATGGTTCTAGCCTCATGAATTTCCTTTTTGCGAAGTCTGTAGACAGAGATGGTTGTACCTCCTTTTGCTTAGGTGCAGAGACTTTCTTAGGAGGTGGAGAAGAATTAGGCTTCTTCTTCCTTTTCTGAGTAATCTCTTTCATGGCATCAGCCATGAGCTTTTCAGTAGGGGGGTTCCTTCCGTTTCTTCGACTTTTCCTGGATTGGGGCAGGAGCTTTCCTTTATCTTTTGCAAGTATTTTGTGAGTTGGGATGGGTACTCTTTTTGTCAAAGTTGGGGGTGGTGATGGTGTTTCACTGGTGGAAGAAGATGATGGAGATGGATGAAGTGCGTGCTTGAGTCTGTTTTACACGGGCCATATCAACAATTTTGTGTAGAATTCGAAGTAGTAGAATGTAGAATGCAGATCAAACAAATGCAGAGACA
>PGTU02016719.1:0-10927 GCA_002896215.2 Cicer echinospermum | reverse complement strand
TTTATTATTTATTATATGTTTATTATCGTTATGAAGTTATTGAATCATACTTATTCTACACCCTACACTTTTATTAAGACACACACTTATGAGTGGAACCTTACACCCGGGTTTGAACAAAACTTAAGTTTAGTTTCGAGGTTGTGTAGTGGTAGCCTTCTGGATGTACATCCTGTTTGGTTAGCATGAAAATCTCACCTAGAGTTTGATCTTATTGAGGGTATTGTCACTCCAAATAGTTTACCTATTGTTGTTGACAATATTCCAAAATAAGATTATTGGCTCTAGGGACCGTGTTTAGAACTATAGAGCCACCTTTGTGAGAGTTTCACTACATAAGCTAATAAACCCTTTCATTATAAGAATATCCATATAAGCAAAAAACACCTCATACATTCATTCAAAATGTTATATATTCACAACAGTCATTCTACATAATTGCATTCATATTTCATCACATTGTTTCTTTTGGAAAATAAACTGGCATTTTGCATCAATTTTCAGGATTGTTGGGGAATCATAAGAATCTTAGTCACGTGTTAAATTAAAGCAGACAATGGGATCAGAAAAGAGAAAAACTTTACTTTTAAAGTTCAAACAACCTGATTTGAAAAGTTTAAGAGACATTAGCAATCAAATGAAAACTATACAACGTGAGAGTTTCTTTCGCAAATATAGGAAGATCCTAAATCTCTTGGCAGTAAATGTACAAATAGGGGCACTCACGGCGTTGGCTAAGTACTACGACCCTCTCTTAAGATGTTTCACCTTTCAAGACTTTCAGTTGGCCCCGACATTAGAGGAATTTGAGCGAATATTGGGTTATTCCCTAGAAAAAGGAAATCCTTATCGATATACTGGGCAACCACCAAGTTTGGAGGCAATTTCGGAAGTGTTGAAAATCGATATAAGAGAGTTGGCAAGTACAAAAGAAGAAAAAGGAGCCATTCATGGTTTTTCAAGAAAATATCTAGAGCAAAAGTGCCACGATTTAGCCGTTAAAAAAGAATGGAGTGCTTTTATAGACGTTTTGGCTCTAATCATCTATGGTATTGTTTTATTCCCAAACCTTGATAATTTTGTTGATTTTGCTGCTATCAATGTCTTCTTATCTTTTAACAAACATAAGCAAAACCCAGTTCCCGCGATTCTTGCTGATGTATACTACTCTCTACATATGCGACATGAGAAGAAAGGGGGAACAATTTTGTGTTGTGCTCCAGTGCTGTATATCTGGTTTATGTCTCATATGTTCAAGAAAGGGTATCATATTGGAATTAAAGATAATCGTGAATGGGCTCAAAGTATAGCTAGCCTTACTGGAGACACAATTTCATGGTATCACAGAGAACAAGGGGTGGAGGAAGTAATATGTCAATGCAGAGATTTCCCAAATGTGCCTCCCATGGGAACCAAAGGATGTATTAATTACAATCCGATGGTAGCATTGAGACAACTTGGCTACCCTATGTTGGAAAAGCCAGATGATAAGTCGTTGGAAGCTTTTATTTTGCACAATACGGGTATAGTAGACCCACCGATGTTGCGAAGGATAAGTCGAGCTTGGGAAAAGATCATCAGAAAAGGAAAAGCACTTGGATGCAGAATTTGCAGCACAAAAGAACCCAATCAACAATGGGTAAATAATAGAGTCCAAGAAATCAAGTTGCCTTTCCACAATACACCCTCGAGTGATCAGGAAATATATGAACCTACCATTGCCACCAATGAAGAAATAGGAGAACTCAAAGCATTATTGTTGAAATCTGAGGAGGAGAAAAAAGAGCTACAAGTGAAGTTAGAAAAAGTCTCCTAAGAGAATGAGAACTTACGATCAGAAAACACATGTAAAAGTCAGTTAATTGAAAGAAGTAACAAGAGGTTGAAAATTGAAAAAGAAAATAAACTTGACATACAAGATGTGGACAAAATCAACAAGCTCTGAAAAGAAGATAAAAAAAAAAAAGAGTTTGAAGATTTAAAGAAACAACTGAAAAAAATGGTTGCTGAGTATGAGAGTCAAGTAAGGAATGAGAGGCAACACAAAGAAGAAATTGAAGAACTACTCTCAAAACATCAAGACGCACTAAGAAAAGAAATGGAGAATTCTAGTGAGCTAAAGAATTACATTGATTACCAAGAAAAGATCTATAGTGACCTAAAGGACGAAACCTTATATTGGGAGGATCGGTTTATGGTGTTGCTAGGTCAATTAAAGAATCAAGAGATCTATAAAGAGCTGGAAGATAAAGGAAGACATTGGAAAGACTGTTTTTCAAAATTGGCAATGCTAGCTAATCAAGCAGTCTTAAAAATTCCAAAGCATCTAAGAGAGATTGATGCGGTAATGCATCCGTTGAATACTCTAGTCAAAGTCTACAAGCTCGTTGAATATTGCAAAAATTTGATAGAAGAATTGGAGGAGAAAATTGGTTGTCCTATTAAAAAAGAAGATTGAAATCCCATAGTCAATGTAGTTTTTAATTTGAATATGAGGTACTCTTTTTCTTATCAATGAAGGATTTTCTATTTTGATTTCCAGTCCTCATATTTTCTTCACTAATAATTTGTCCTTGCTATTACCTAAGGCGTATGATTCCCCACTATCCAACTATCATAATTAACTAATTTATTTTATTTCCATCGCATTCATATTTTAATACTCATAGAAATTTTATTTATTTATTTACTTTTTTAATAAAAAAAACAGAAAAAAAATCAATAAAGCTGTTTCCCCGACACCCTTATCGAACGCGCGCGAATTCCAAGATCATAGATGAACTCGAGCAAAACCAAGAGGTGATGAGAGCGGATGTCAACCAACTGAAGGAAAAGGTCGATCGAATCTTGGAAGCTATACAGGCTTTGGCAAGGAAGGAGAATACAGATGGGGATCCTCCAATTGTAAATGAAGAACACCAAACTACTCCTTCTCATCCACCGGGTTTTACCCCGACTAACCAACAATTCCGCACTACAACTATGCAATTTCCTATATATGGTCTCCCGCCTGGTTATACTCCGCCTGTAGTCATCAACCCCATAGAAAATAACCAAAACCACTCAGTTGTCAATCCCCAAAACTTAAACCAATCACAAATCCCTCCTCATCTGGGATATGTGCCACCCCAAAACACTATACCCACAGAAAATATTCCATATAGTGTACCTCAAGTGCCCCATTTTGATGTTAACGGGAATTGGCATCAACCTCACATTGGCGATGATACACAATCAAAGGAAAAATTTCATGTCTTAGAAGAGCGAATCAAAGCAATTGAGGGGCATAATGTTTATGGCCTCGAGGCTTTCAACATGTGTTTGGTTCATGATGTGACTATCCCTCCAAAATTCAAAGTTCCCGACTTTGAAAAATACAAAGGCAACACATGTCCTAAAAATCATCTAACTATGTATTGCAGAAAAATGGCTTCTCATGCTCATAACGATAAACTTCTCATTCATTTCTTTCAAGATAGTTTGAATGGGGAATCATCAAGTTGGTATATGCATCTTGAGCGAAGTCGTATTCGTTCATGGAAAGACTTGGCTGATGCTTTCTTGAGGCAATACAGGTACAACATCGACATGGCTCCTGATAGGATGCAATTGCAAAATTCATTGAAAAAAGACAATGAAGCTTTCAAAGAATACACGCAACGGTGGAGGGAAATGGCATCACAAGTAAAACCTCCATTATCTGAAAAAGAAATGGTTGGTATGTTTATGGATACTCTCCAGTCACCTTTTTATGATAAGATGATTGGGAGCATGTCATCAAACTTTTCTGACCTCGTCATGATAGGAGAAAGGATAGAAAGTGGGATGAGGAGTGGCAAGATCGTATGTGCAGCAACTGGCATAAAAAGACCCCAAACGACATTCACAAAAAAGAAAGAATGGGACGTTAATGCTGTAATGGTAAACCCCATAGTCTCCTATTTTCCACCCATCAATTCTTATCGACCCCCAAACTTCCAGCCCCCAATATCACAAACTCCTTACATTCCTTATCCATATGTGGCTGCAACCACACAAGCTTCATACCCTAAATATCACCCTTCAAGACCACCTTTTTATCAACCACCACCTACCGCATTTTCCAAACAAAGTCAATGGAACCAAAATCCAATCTCAAATCACTACAGACCACCTGTCAATCAAAAAAGGACAACCCGTTTTGACCCAATTCCTGTCACGTACAGTCAGTTGTTGCCTCACTTACTCCAAAATTCAATGGTAGTCCTGAGACCAATGAAACCTCTAGAACCACCATTTCCGAAATGGTATAATCCAAACGCCAAATGTGAATACCATGCTGGAGCCGTGGGGCATTCCGTCGAAGATTGTCAAGCCTTAAAAACTAAAGTGCAAGAATTGATCAATGCAAAATGGCTTACCTTCAAGGAAGATGGTCCCAACGTGGGGAATAATCCTTTGCCGGGTCACAGAGATACCGGTCAATCTCATTGAAGAAGAGATAGACCAGTACACAAAAGATGATTATGTATCGACCATAGAGCCATGCATGGAAAAAATAGATCTTTTCCAAGACCATTGGAAATCCTCTATAGAAAAGAGAATCCTAAGCCAATTCATAGTGGGAAAAATGCAATAATTGTTCAAGCACCAACCTCTTTTCCTTATGAAAATAACAAAGCGGTTCCATGGAGTTATGAAGTCACATCCCATTTAGTAAATCATCAATCATGTGATATCTTTAAGCCTCAAGGTACTGATATCACCAATATTTCAGGGATTGGCGGGATGACCCGAAGTGGTCGAGTATACACTCCTGAAGAACTTAGGAAAAAGGAAGGTCGTGGAGAAAAAGGGAAGGATGTTGTGTATCATGCCATAAAAGGATCAGAAACTTGCAAAAAGACAATACCTGAAGAAGAAGCTAATGAATTTTTGAAGTTTATCAAGCAAAGTGAGTATAAGGTGGTAGATCAACTAAATCAAACCCCTTCTAAGATATTTGTTCTTTCTTTGTTATTAAACTCTGAAGCACATAGAAGGGCACTGATGAAAGTCTTAAACAAGGCCCATGTTACTCATGATATCACCGTTGACCAGTTTGATGGAGTTGTCGGTAATATCACCGCCTGTAACGGGTTGAGTTTTAGTGATGTTGAATTACCAGCTGAAGGGGTGGAGCATAATAAAGCACTACACATCTCTGTGAAATGTCATGATCATATTCTTGCACGAGTGCTAGTTGATAATGGTTCATCGTTAAATGTCATGCCAAAATCAACACTATCAAAACTATTTGTTGATGGGGCTTGTTTGAAGCCGAGTGCTATGGTGGTGAAAGCATTTGACGGGTCCAGAAGACAAGTTATTGGTGAGATTGACCTGCCGATTCAAATCGGACCCCATAACTTTGGAATAACTTTTCAAGTGATGGATATTAAGCCGGCATACAGTTGCCTTTTAGGGAGATCGTGGATTCACGCTGCTGGAGCAGTGACATCCACTCTCCATCAAAAGCTAAAGTTTATAGTGAACAATAAACTGGTGATAATATTTGGGGAAGAAGATATGATAGTGAGTCATCTATCTTCTACGGGCTACATTGAAGACACAGAGGAAGCCATTGAGACTTCCTTCCAAGCATTAGAAATTGCCAACGATGTCTTCATGGGTGAAGGATTTCGTTTAAAAGAACCAAAATTATCTACCACTTCATTGAAGTCTACAAAATTCATGTTGGAAGAAGGAGTTTTTGTTAAATTCGGGAAATTGATAGAAATACCAGAAAAGAAGGATAAGTACGGGTTGGGATATATACCTACCAAAGCTGATCAAGAGAACGCTGTAAAGGAAAAACGAGAAAGCAAGCTAGCTCGTTGGGAAAACCGGGTACCAAATTCACAAAAGATCCCTATTTGTGACATTCGTCAAACCTTTCAAAGTGCTGGAATAATATATGCTGATCAAGTGGCTGTTGTAGAAGAGGATCGTGTTGATGATGATACCCTCAAACTAGTGTACCCTTGTCCTCCAAACACCAATCTCAACAATTGGAAGACCATCGAGTTTCCCGTGTTTGTTACTTCGTGTTCAAAGTAATTATGTATTTTTAAATCCTTTTTCTCTGCCCAAGGCTATAAGGATAACTAATTAGGGCATACGTATTTCAATTCCGTACTTATTATCAATAAATGCATTTTTGAATTCTCCAACTGGTTCTGTTTTTTTTCTCTTTTCTCTTTCTTTTGGAAATCTTTATTCATATTTCTTTTTTTCCTTTTTCTTCTTAATTTAAACCATGCAGAGTCGAAAATGGATATGTTGAAAATAGCAGCGCTAGAACACTTTCTTGTAATTTTGAACACCCAATTAATCACGCTGATAAGGATTGTGAAGACGATTGTGAGCTACCCCCAGAACTAGAAAGGTTAATTGAATAGGAAGCTAAGATAATCCAACCCTATCAAGAACCTTTTGAGGTGATCAATTTAGGGACTGAGCATGATAAGAAAGAAGTTAAAATTGGCATGTCTATGAAAGAAATGAACGAGAAAAGTTGGTTAAACTTTTATTTGATTATGTGGATGTCTTTGCATGGTCATATCAGGATATGCATGGGCTAGACAATAACATAATTGAACACAAGCTACCACTCAAGCCTGAATGTGCTCCAGTTAAGCAGAAATTGAGGAGGATGAGGCCTGATATGTCACTTAAAATTAGAGAAGAAGTCAAGAAACAATTTGATGCTGGTTTCTTAGCTGTGGCAAAATATCCTCAATGGGTTGCTAACATTGCTCCGATTCCAAAGAAAGATGGAAAAGTTTGAATGTGTGTTGATTATCGGGATTTAAATAAAGCTAGTCCAAAAGATGATTTTCCTTTGCCTCACATTGATTAACTAGTAGATAGCACTGCTCAATATTTTCTTTTCTCCTTCATGGATGGTTTCTCAAGGTATAATCAAATCAAGATGGCTCCCGAAGATATGGAGAAAACTACATTCATTACACAATGGGGGACTTTCTGTTATAAAGTGATGGCATTTGGATTGAAGAATCTTGGGGCAACCTATCAAAGAGCAATGGTAACTTTGTTTCATGACATGATGCATAAGGAAATGGAGGTTTACGTGGACGATATGATTGCAAAATCTCGGACCGAAGAAGAACATGTTATTAACCTTCAAAAGTTGTTTGTGCGACTAAGGAAGTTCAAACTCCGTTTAAACCCTGCTAAATGCACTTTTTGTGTAAGATCAGGCAAGTTACTTGGGTTTATCGTTAGTCAAAAAGGGATAGAAGTGGATCCAGATAAAGTAAGAGCAATACAAGAAATGCCCGCTCCACGCACGGAAAAAGAAGTTCGTGGCTTTTTGGGCAGATTGAATTACATTGCTAGGTTCATATCGCATCTCACCGCTACATGCGAGCCAATTTTCAAGTTGTTGCGCAAAGACCAAAAGGTTGAATGGAATGATAATTGTCAGAAAGCTTTCGAAAAGATTAAACAGTACTTGTCAAAACCTCCAATATTAGTGCCTCCAATTCCTGGAAAACCAATTATTATGTACTTAACAGTACTTGACGAGTCAATGGGTTGTGTACTGGGACAGCATGACGAATCCGGTAAGAAAGAACATGCTATTTATTATTTGAGCAAAAAGTTCACCAGCTGCGAAACAAGGTATTCACTGCTTGAACGAACATGTTGCGCATTAGCATGGGTTGCTCGTCAGTTGAGGCAATACATGTTATGTCACAACACTTGGTTGGTGTCTAAAATGGACCCAATTAAGTACATCTTTGAGAAACCTACTCTTACTGGAAGGATTGCCCGTTGGCAGATGTTGCTATCAGAATACGATTTGGTATACGTTACACAAAAAGCTATAAAAGGAAGTGCCCTAGCAGAGTATTTGGCCCAACAACCTGTAGAAGATTATCAATCAATGTAGTGTGAATTCCCCGATGAAGGCATCATGACTTTATTTGAAGAGAATGAATCACCTGATAAAGAAAAATGGACGCTGGTGTTTGATGGTGCTTCTAACGCGTTAGGTCATGGAATTGGGGCAATTTTGATTTCTCCAGGGAACCAGTTCACTCCATTTACGGCTAGATTGTGTTTTGATTGCACAAACAATATTGCAGAATATGAAGCATGTGTCATGGGCATTAAAGCAGCCATTGAGTCAAAGATAAAAATTCTTGAGGTATATGGAGACTCATCTTTAGTTATCCATCAAACAAAAGGAGAGTGGGAAACTCGAGATTCCAAATTGGTTCCGTATCATACACATATCAAAGAATTGGTAGAAAACTTCGAGCATATCACTTTTCACCATATTCCTCGAGAAGAAAACCAATTGGCTGATGCCTTGGCCACATTACCATCAATGTTCAAAATAAGCGTCGGTCAGGATGTGCCGGTCATAAAAATTCAACAAAAGGATAAGCCAGCATATTGCTTATCGATAGAAGAAGAGCTTGATAGCAAACCATGGTTTTATGATATCAAATCCTATGTTAAGAATAGGGAATATCCATCAGGTATTTTAGAGAACAACAAGAGGGTTTTGAGGAGGTTGTCAATGAACTTCTTCTTAAATGGTGATGTGCTTTATAAGAGGAATCATGATATGGTTCTCCTCAGATGTGTGGATAAAGCAGAAGCAGAAAAGATCATTCAAGAGGTTCACGAAGGTTCTTTTGGAACTCATGCAAATGGACACGCAATGGCAAGAAAAATCTTGAGGGCTGGCTATTATTGGCTGGCAATGGAATCTGATTGCTTTAGTTATGTAAAGAAATGTCATAAATGTCAAATATATGCTGATAAAGTACATGTACCGCCCACCTCTTTGAATGTTTTAACATCACCATGGCTGTTTTCAATGTGGGGGATGGATGTTATTGGACTCATCAAGCCAAAAGGTTCCAATGGTCACCGGTTTATCTTGGTAGCTATTGATTACTTCACAAAATGGGTTGAAGCCGCTTCTTATGCCAATGTCACGAGAAGTGTGGTTGTCAAATTCATCAAAAGAGAATTGATTTGTCGATATGGCTTACCAAACAAGATAATCACTGATAACACGACTAATTTGAATAACAAAATGATGAAAAAGTTGTGTGATAGTTTCAAAATTCAGCACCATAATTCTTCGCCATATCGTCCCAAAATGAATGGAGCCGTAGAAGCAGCAAATAAGAATATCAAGAAGATCATACAAAAGATGGTGGAGACGTATAAGGATTGGCATGAAATGTTTCCCTTTGCATTACATGGCTATAGAACCTCTGTTCGTACCTCAACAGGGGCAACTCCTTTCTCATTGGTGTATGGAATGGAAGCGGTACTTCCCATTGAAGTTGAAATTCCCTCGATCAGAGTCTTGATGGAAACAAAACTGGAAAAGGCTGAATGGGTTCAATCACGATTTGACCAGTTAAATCTCATAGAAGAAAAAAGGATGATAGCTCTATGTCACGGCCAGCTATATCAAAAAAGACTTAAAAAGGCATACGAGAAAAAAGTCCGTCCTCGAGAGTTTCAAGAAGGGGACTTGGTGTTAAAGAAAATATTGCCCATAAAAAAGGATTTTCGTGGAAAGTGGACCCCGAATTACGAAGGACCATATGTTGTGAAAAAAGCTTTTTCTGGAGGAGCTCTAATACTCGCAGAAATGGACGGAGATGACCTTCCACTTCCAATAAATTCAGATGCAGGCAAAAAATATTATGCTTAAAAACAGTGATGAGCTCGCTAGGTTGAAAACCTGAAAAGGCGACCTAGGCAAAAATTAGAGCACCCCGATGGATTGGAAACTTGGAAGAGTAGTCCATGCAAAAGATAGGGATAAAAAAAAATAAAAACTTCAAACTGGGGCAATTATTATTCTTGGAAGCTGATTATTAGGATTCCTAAATTACAAGAATGACTAGCGTTTGTTATGTCTCCACTTAAATTAAACACACTCGTCCCCACATTGTAACCCCTGCCTCAATTGTTCTGCTTTTAATGTAACGAATGTACATTTTCCAATATTGTCATTCGATGTTGTACGTTACACTCTTTATATACCAATCCAGTTTCATTATTGAGTGTTCTATTGTTTCAAATTTTGTTTTATAATAATAAATATTGGAATTTGAAATATGTGAAAATATAAAAATATTTTAAACATTTTGACACTTGAAAATATACACGGGAACTCGTTTGATTCTCAAGATATATGAGTGTGTGAAGAATAATAAGGAGGATAGTCATTTTAAACAATGAATTTTTGCTTCACTACGAAAAAACGATCATTCGATGGATACGAAGAGTCATCATATAGAAACAATATTTATCATTATTCATCCATTGAATCTTGAGACGGAGAAGAGCATAAGGATCGGAGAATCAAAGAAAAGAACAAAAATTTATCTATAATGCATGACACATAAACCATACATAATTTCCTCATACTCACATGATCCATGCATCTTCATTAACACTTTACTCAATGCACCACACACGCATGAATCGTTCATACCTTATCATTTGAATTGCAAATATCATATACTTATTCCCCCTTTTTTATCTACCTTCAAGATTGGACCAATTACGATCTACGCATCGGTAAACAATCCGAAGACGATCACTTTCATTTCTATAGATCTACGCATCGGTAACCAATCCGAAGACGATCATTCTTAATTTCTTAGATCTACGCATCGGTAAACAATCCAAAGACGATCACTTTCATTTCTATAGATCTTCACATCGGTAACCAATCCGAAGACGATCATTTTTCATTTCTATAGATCTACGCATCGGTAAACAATCCGAAGACGATCACTTTCATTTCTATAGATCTACGCATTGGTAATCAATCCGAAGACGATCATTTTTAATTTCTATAGATCCACACATCGGTAACCAATCCGAAGACGATCATTTT
>PGTU02016715.1:0-18561 GCA_002896215.2 Cicer echinospermum | reverse complement strand
ATTAGATTTATCATATTAAGTATGAATATTGTTGAATTGTGAATTATGTCAAAATTAGGAATCAAAGGATCAAAATCCAACATATTTTCCATAACCACCAAAGACATAAATTAATTGTTTTATGCAACAAAAACCTCTTACCCTCCACATTGTTTTTTCAGATATATTTAATCAAAAAGAAAAGAAAATGCAAATTTAGTTAGAGATTAACGATTGTTTATCGGGAAGGTAGAGGCAAAAAAATTAGAATTAAGAAGTTGAAGAGAGATAAAATTGTTGTTTTCGGCAACAGAAAGAGCATAGGTGAATCTCCGTCGAGGTTATTCTCGTCGGACGCTCTCTAATTTGGTTTGAAGAGAAAATCAGACAAGAGAAGAACATAAGTTTTTTTAGTCTGTTTGACAGAGAAAGAAAGAAAGAGAAAGAGAAAAAAAATAATAAAAGAAAACGAGGTGTGTTAGTTGGCTTATTTATCTATGTCTTTGGTGGTTATGGCAAAAATTATAGGTGTGGTGTAAGAAAAATGAGAGATTAGAATTTTTAGGATTTAAATCCAAATATAAGAATTTGTGATTTGAAGATGAAGAAATTAGGGTTGAAGATTAATGTTCTTGAGTTTTTATTAAAAAATTTGGGGTTGAAGATTAAGATTATTGAGTTTTTATTATTTAATTGTTCAATTAATTAATTAGTTTTAAGTTTTTAATTAACTAATTAATTGAGTTAATAAAATAAATTTTAAATATTATATATTGTCTTGTCAACAACAATTACACAGTCACCATGTGCCACTTCATTCAAAATTAGGCATGTCAATTTTTTTCATTAAAAAAGATTTATAAAAGACTTTTTTAAAATTTGTTAGAATTTGTAAGGGTATAAATCAAGCAAAAAAAAAGTTACAGAGACTAAAATAAAAAAGAAACATATTTGTTAGAACCAAAAACATATATTTAAACCTTATTTTTATTATTTTCTAACATATTCAAAATATTTATTATAAAAATAAAAAGATAACATTTTATATAGTAACAAATATGTATCTTGTATTTTTTTTATGTGTAACTATACTTATCCCGTATTTTATTTATTTATTACCGACAAATATTGTGTTTTATATATTTTTATATATCAATAATATATATTATATCTTTTTTTATATATATTTATTAATAATAATAATATTTTTAAGAATAATTAAGTGTTTTAGTTTTTATAAATTTTTACTATTTTATTTTTAATGGTTCTGAAAAAAATTCATCATATTTAATAACTTTTTCATTAATTTTCCCCTAAGATACAAAATCATCAGCATCTATTTTCTTGCCTTCGATACTGCAACATGGACAAGTTTCTTGCTTGCTTGCTGCATTTTTCTTCTTACAAGCCAAAGACCCATAAATCAATTTGAATAAAAGATTTCTAATTTTTAAAAGACACTGTAGAATGCTGTTGTGTTACAGGTCGGATTTATTAAAGGAGAGGCAAGGGTGGTAGTAGTGGCAGAGCCGCGGAGGGTGGCACTATTCCACTCCGCAGAAATGTCCAAAAAAATCTGTGTTGTTTGTACCCAAAAAAGATCTACTTGTTGCTGTAACAAAAAATTAATCTATTTAATGTACCTCTAATTAAATGTGTAAAAATAATAATAACTTTTAAAATATTTATTTTACTTTAAAATATAGAAAATAAATAAAAAATGAATATTGTTTATTTATTTATTTAAAAAAAATTAGTTTTTATTAAAATAGAGACACTAAAAAATTATTATTTAATTTGATAGAGTTTTTATTTTCACTTACGTATCTTTATTAGTTAAAGAACTACTCTATCAATTTGGTCATTTGTAAATAAAAAAGGACAATATTATTAATATTTTAAAACATAAAAAATTAAATTGTCATTTAAAATTAAATAAAGATTAAATTGGAGAAGAAAAAGATAAATATTTAAAATACTAATTAAAATTAAGTTAATAGACCGTATATACTATTTTTTTTTATAAATACATTTTAATTGAACAAAGTCAAACTAAAAAAGAAGTTTATGAGAAAGAGAAAAAGAAAAGGAAAGAAAAAAAAAATGAAAGTTTTCATCCTATAAGCTAAGTAAAAAAGAGAAGTAGATTTGTCATTTATTCTAGTCATACATTAAGAGCAAAATTTTCAAATGTATATCTTAATATTTGTCTTGATCTCGGTAATCAAGGTATATCCGAGTGACCAATCATCTGCAATCAAAGAATATCTCAGTATCAATTTATTGACATGGTGAAATTATTGTGTCAGAGATTGAAAATCAAGAAGAAAATTTAAAAATTAATCCAAAAAAAAGAACATGTAAAAAAAACTGATATAACAACATAGAACTGTGCATCAAAACTATATTGAACTCACTTGCAGAAGCACAAAGAAGTGAAATATCACACTCCTCTCATTATTTTATTTCCAGTAATATTTAATAACATATACCCAACTAGACACTTAATTTGCACTAACAAAACTAAAAGAAATAACTTCCTTCAAATCAAGCCAACCACCTGTGATTCCATCTTCTTCTCACTATGTTCAGTTTCAATCGGATTATCGAACCAACAACAAAATATTATACCACAATTTTTGCTTTAAAACCAAGAAACAGAGTCCAAGACAGGATATGGGCTTAATATGCACAACTCAATCATGACAAAAAAAAAAACCATTAAAACCAAACACTCTTTTAATAACTTATTTTGTTTGTCATTTATATTTTGTGGCTCTGTTTGCAATATTATATGTGAACCTAATGAAATATTACGAGCCATATCATGATTCAAAGAACAATATGAAATTTTATTTTTGTAACAAGCGTACAATATTTCTTTTGAACAAAGAATACAATTTAATTCAATAATAATGTACAATACTTCTTTTGAACAAAGAATACCATTTATTCAATAATGATATAAAATAGTAAATTAAAAATTACAATATAAATAAAATTTATACAATATAATTTTGTACTCTCGCCTTTCTCTGCTCGTTCATCAAAAATAATAATTGGACTCCTTACTTGAAAATTTCCATCATCCCAAACTAAAGAAGCCGAGTTGATAGACTTCTTTAGTTTTCCTTCTATGGTGAGAACATATGTTTTTTTTTCTCCCAGTGAAGTGAACGACAAAACACTGGGGTTTACTGAAATAGTGAGTCCTTTAGGTACTGTCACAATTGCTCTATATATCGACATCGGTAATCCAACATTTGTAACAGTCCTTTTAAAGCTTCCACTTAGGTGATGTTTGGGGTGTGGAGCTTTGAGAGCAAAGGATGGATAATTCAAATCCCTTGCTGATACAGTGTCGAAGCAACTAATGACATCCTCTGTGATTAGCTGTAAAACTGACTGGCTATAGCCTAGTCCACATAAAAAGCTTATGTAGTCTATTTCTGTGGCATCATATACCAAGCCGGGATTCACAGCCTTAACAGGGTCAATTTGGCCTGCTCCGTTAGCAAATTCTGCATCTTGATTATAAGTGGGACTCATCTGCTTCGCTGCAACACAAGTCATACACAATGTTTTCTTTTTTATATTAGCTTAAGATATACTAAGTAAACTATATTGACCTCAAAGTAGTAGAAAATTTTGAAAAATCCTTCAAAAATCTTCTTAATCTACAATTGTTAGTATCACTTGTACCAAACTATGTACTTTATTATTTATTTATAACTTTAAAGATAAATTAATTTTAAATTTATTAACTTTAAGTTTTATCTAATTTTTTTTTATTGTTTATAATTTTTTTAGTTGACAAAATGAGTTCAGTACTATACACTAATAATACTGACAATAAAAATTGACAAAACAAACATAAAAGTTTGAATGTATTAAAAATTTAAAATAAAGTGAAGTATAAATGTACTTATTTTTCAAGAGAATACATATTTTAATATAAAAGGAAAGAGAAGTGTAATTTAAACTCCTCACCTGTTTATAATAAAGATTCAACTTTGTTAAAGACAACTATTTTCAAATATTAATTAAACTAAGTAGGGGATAAGTTTAGTTTTCTTAATGAGGTGTGAAACTACTCATTTCAATTACCTGTTGTCATTAGAGCTGAACGGATAACAGCAGGTGACCATGTAGGATGAAAAGATTTGATGTACCCTGCTGCACCAGAAACATGTGGACAGGACATTGATGTTCCTGACACAATATTGAACTCTAATGTTCTGTTCTCACCAGAAAATTCAGAAATTGGGGAAAGTGGAGGCCAACTAGCTATAATATCTACTCCTGGAGCAGTTAAATCAGGCTGCAATATTAAACAAAAAAATGTTAACAACAAATTAACATGATAAAGATGTATTTAATTTATTAATTCATATGAAAGATACCTTGAGAATCTCAAGTGTAACATTGTTTGGACCCCTTCCTGAGAAAGAGGGCACCTCGGGTGCCAAAGTATCTCTTAACTCATTTGTTTTGAAAATTGTTGCAGTTGGAGTCCTGCAAAATGATTTATACAATAAAAATTAGATGAGTATGGTTATGTAAATTATTGTTAGTGAATAAGGAACTTTGATTTAATACCTTTTAGAATGTATGTATTTGCGTATTTTGGTGGCATCCTTGGTGTGAAGATAACATGCAGGCAAAGGAAAACTGTATGCGACATTTATATATGTTGTCCCCTGTATCAAGAGGCCAGCAGCACCTACTCTAAATGCCTCTGAGGCCCCTTCATTTCCTTCGCATAGAACAATTTTTCCTTTCACCAATTTTTCATCCAACGAATTGATGGGGCAATTCCTGCAATTTTAGATCAATTTCATTAACATATTACATATTTTTGAGAATATTCTGCAATTCAATTTTGTAGCATAATTGAATATGTTAAATGTTATTGAGTTAAATTTATTGAATTCCCCCCATAAAAGTATGTCATTTTAGTGCCAATCCTTTTTCATATATATATATATATATAGTTGACAAATTTTCACCTTCATTTGTTTGTCATAATTGTAATTTTTTACATTGTTTTTTAATTTAAAGATATGAAGGCAAAATATACCTAGATGAATCTCCATCGAAGTCTGCTTCCTTATTCGGTGCATCTCTGGAATAGATAAGAGGATACAATTCTCCCTTTAGATCAAAATTATTCAAAGAGGTACCCTGTACATGAACCAAAGATATTGTCATTCTCATCACTGTTATGATATATAAAAATGATTAATCTTCTAATTAAATATTCATATCATCAACTTCCAAACCAAATTATTTTTGTTTAGATTTAAGAAACAAAGACTACTGTGTGACTTATTCCATTGAATTAAAAAGATCATGAAAAAATGATTGTCTATCATAGAATAAAAATAGTGATTTACCTCAAAAAATTTGTTATTCCCTAATTTGACTTGGGTAACAAATTTTCTATCCAAAGTGCTTGCAGCCACAGAAATTGCCCAAGGTGCGACATTCATTACTGATGCGTGATTTGGACCTGAGTTCCCAGCCGCACATACAGTGAGTATTCCATTTTTCATTGCATGGAATGCACCAACGGATAATGCATCGCTGAAATGAGTATCGGCAGTTATTTTTCCTCCAAGCGAGAACGAAATTATGTCGACTCCATCAGCAATGGCATCATCAAATGCGGCGAGAATGTCCATGTCCTCGCATCCAGTAGACCAACACACTTTATAAACGGCAATTCGTGCTGACGAAGCCCCACCTCTTGTCGTTCCTTGCCCAAAGCCTAACATACTGGCCATGCTAACAGGGTTTCCAGCTGCTATTGAAGCTATATGGGTTCCATGCCCATTTGTGTCTCTTGGAGATACGCTCAAGTCTTTATCAATTTTACTTTTATAATATCTAGCTCCAATTATTTTACTACAAAAAAGTATTTTATATTATTAGCATTTCAACATAAGTTATAGAAATATGAAATTTCTACCATGAGATTACTAGCCGTCACATTATTGGTCGTAGAATGAAGATTAGACAACTCATAGTATCTTTTGTATTTTAAATCATTTTGAGGATGGTAAAATATGTGTCATTAAATCTTCATTCAACAACCAATATCCACTTACTGTGGTGATTAATTTTGTTTTGCAACTTTAGGAAAATTGACTATGAATTTATAGCATATTACTTGTTGCAGTGGAAATCAAAAGCTTGGCAGGGTCCCTTCCATCTGCTAGGAGGTGAGCTCAATCCTATATCATTGAAACTCTGAGACTCCGGCCAAATCCCATGATCGATTACTCCAATAATAATGTCACTCTCTGGTTGTGCTCTCTCCACATTTATTGGAAAACCAATAAAGTCCCAAGATTTTGTTGTGAGGACTTGTTTTTTTTCATTGGGAAAGACAGATACAACCCCTTCATGCACTGCATTACCAATTTTAATGGTTAACAAACATACAAATATTTAAGTAGAAAAGATTGGTCATTTTTCAATTAAAAAATATATAATTTCTTTATTACCGGCCATTTTATTAGCTTCTTCCTCTGTTAAGTCTGCCACAAAGCCACTAAAACTACGTTTATAGTGCTTGAGTATAGACTTTGATTCTTGTTTGCTGAAATTGTGAATAGAAAAAACTGGTAAGTAATTAAGTCAAGTATACTATGTAAGTAATTAAAGCAGTAAATTTTTCAAATATTTGCTATGTATTTTTAACCAATAGACTCGACCTGCTTGCAACTTCCTGTAACATGTTTTGATGACGGGCCAATGATGAAACTTCATCGTCCATAGTCTTGCCGGTGTAGACAATGTAAGTCTACATTTAAAACAAACATTTATCATAAATAAGAACAGAAGTAAAATATGAACCATAAAGAGAGATGAAGAATATTATTTGCCTTTAGCTCATCTTTGGATGTTCCGTGACATTGTAGCAATAGTGAAGAAATGTTAACAAGGAGAAGCAAAAGATATACAAAAGATGTCCCTTCCATGTTCAAGCTATGCACGCAAGAAAAAATGTGTATATCCAGAACATGCAATGAAACATGTGTTAAATAAAATCAAATTGGATATCTGTTTTTGTTTTTTTAAATAAAATAAATAGAACAGATAATAGCAACAATAACTAAACTTAAATAAAAGGCAAAAGACAGCATAGGCTAACGTGTCTCGTAACAGTTTTCAAACATATTGTTTGTTTTTTAAAAATCCTATCCAATGAAAGAATGTTTTAGATCTGCTTTGTAAAATAATGTTTTGATCTGCTTTTGTGAGTAATTGTGCAAGTGAAAGTTGTGGCATTGTATAGAGTAAGAAGATGCATTCAAGTGAGAGAGTGCTTTTGCATTGCTTTGTGTATTTGTATAGGAAGTACAAAGAGAAGCTAGAAAGATTATTCAAGTTGGTTCATTGCTTGTGCTATAAGTGTGAGAATCTTATTATCTCCACTTCCATCCAACTCATCGCATGCTTTTTAAATTAAGTGGTTTTATCTCTGGCTGTAAATTTGCTTTAACATTCATTGTCATCATCATGTATCAAACTATCTTTTTACTTCATTTGGTAGTATATGTTATTAGTGCACAATGAATTAGTTGAAGCTCATCTCTCAACAATGGCAATAAGAGACTTTGTTGTATTGTGAGTGTGCACCAATGCTTTCATTTAGTGGCTTTCTTTGCTGCTATGAGTTATGTGAGTGTGAGTGGTGATATGTATTTTTATTTAATTGTTTGAGATTTCTTTTGTCCTTTCAAAAAATGTATGTTAGCTTTTTAAGTAGTCTCTTTTCCAAGTTATATTGCATGGATGCTTGAACTGGAGTAATAATGCGTACATATCGATCTCTGCTTTATCAATTAGTAATGCTATTTAATGTTAATTGTAGTGGTTTTTCTTTCTTGTTAACAAGTGGTGTTGTTCTTTCACGTATATGGCACCATGAAAGTTTACTGTCCCATATCTTTCCCTCCATTATTATTCATCTACTCAGAACTTTCCTTCCATTCAAAGAATATTGGAAGCTTTTATATAATTAGGGAAGGTGAAAGAAAAATTAGAACACACCACTCAAGTAAAAATATAAGCTCAAGTTACACTAATACTTAAACGTTGGCAAAGTTTCCTAAAAAAATAATATTACAGTAATATGATGAAACATCGACAAACTCTAATTGGTGAAAATTAAGAACAAATATTAAACTATTAAAATTAAATCTAAATTAATCGGAGAAAATTTCTTTTGTAGTTATAATGTATTTGTTGAAGTTGAAACTGGAGCTTTTATCAGTGGTATCATGGAGACTGCTCTAGTTCAAGGATGTCTCAAAAATTAACATGTGTACAGTTTACATTATAAAACAAGTCTTCTTTTTATTTATTATATGCATAGATTTCTTTGGAGTTTCTATAGTGTTGAAAGCAAAAATAAAAACTATTTATAGGGGAATTGTTCATTTTGTGGACAAAGATATTCAAAGGTGGTGATTGAGTTAGACTCTCTCATAGCTAGTTTAATTCAATTGTCATCATATTATTTTTGTTAATATTAAATTTTTTAAATATCTATAATTAAAGAATTAAGAAAGTTATCAGATATATTTAATTTATGAGGTTTAAGAGCTTGTAAAGAATATTTAAGATATTATAGTTTATAATTTTCTTCTGAATGATAATAAACATTTTAAATTAAAGTGACATTAAAATCTTTTTTGTACTCTATCCTTTAAAGTTAAAAAAGATAAACTCTCATAAATGAATAAATATTTTTTGATAATTAATTTTATGAAATAACAAAGATGAAAAAATTATTCTTAGAAAATATCATTAGAAAATCTAGTCATACAAAATAATAAGGTTTTAAAAGTCATTCAACGATTTGAAGAAAATATTTAATATAATAAATTTATATATTATATATTAGAGTTTAATTGTCATATATATTGTTAGTATAATTTTTTTTTTGTTACTTTAAAAGTAATATAAGAAAAATCAAATATTTTTAATAATCAAATGGTAATATTAATTAACTAACTATACTAACATTTAAATATTATTAAAAATGATATTTTAGAGTATTGCTTCTTTACCTATAAATTAGTACACATCACCGTAACATGACTCACCATAAGATATCTGGTGTGATTTCCAACTCTAAAACTTAACAGTTTTTATATTATTTTTACACTAATCATATGTATCAATAAATCTCAGTCTCATATATCCAATTTATAATTGCATCTGATATTTTCTTGTCTTCTATTATTATTTGTCTTTTTTATTCATTAAAAATTTTATTTTTCTTTTTTTAGACATTTTTGGATATAGATATATATATAAAGATTAAATAAATTTTTTTCGTTCGATGTGCAATGTAAAGATTAAATTTATTGTCTTGATTTACCTATAACCTTCCTTGTCAGTTTTTTGCAAAAAAAAAATAAAAATAAAAAAAGAAAAAGAAAAAGAAAATACCAAATAATATTTTCAATTATTCTTTTCTTTAATTTTGTTTTAAAGAAACACATAATTAACATAAATAAAGAAAATAGAAAATACAAGAGGAATGATAAAAAGAAAGAAAATGAAGAAATCAAATAAAGCATATTCATCCAACAAATAATTAATCAATCTAGGATTCTTGGATAGAGGTCAATTAAGAGCATTAGTAGTCGATAATAATTTAGACAAATTCATATATAGTTAACTAACAGTTTAATACAACCGATTATACTGAATAACTAAATTAGAACATTGTATTTATTCTTAATAATTAAACATATTATAAAATATCTAAGCTTAAAATAAAAAAAAATTATGCACCAAAAAAAACGAAAAGGAAAATTTATTGGAAACCAATTAGGAAATGAATTAGTGTTTCTCACATCATAAAAAACCATAACACAAATTAGCATAATTGAGTATGGTATGTCGGTTACATATGAATTAAAAAAGGAATTAGTATTTGGCTACCAATTGAAGAGTAGAAGGATAGGAAGTAGAGTGAAAGCAAGCAAAAGGTTAATTATTTGTAGTGTAGAAGGAAATTAAGCAAGAGTTATATATAGATAATGTAGAAAGAGGTTTGTAGTATATATAGATGGATATATGTAAAGAGAAACAAAATATAAGAGAAGAAAAGTGGTACGTAGAGCAAATAATAAATGGTATATATCGAGGAAGAGAGTGAGTTAGCATGCATGTGACCATAGGCGTTCCTATCATGTAGTTGATCTCTTAAATGTTAACAACCATTAAATTATAATTTTAGTGAAGGAAGTGTGAAATATAGAGAAAAAAGGTATGTACTGTGGGATATAATTTAGAATTTGTGAGCATTTATTTACGGTATATTTGTTTACTAAAAATATTATATATAATGTTTTAGCAATGGTGATTCAGAAATTCAAGGGATGGGTTATGTTGAGAGTTACTATTATGACTTTATTATTTAAAATTAATTATTTAGTTTATAAATTGTGAAAAAATGTGAGCTTCAATTAGAGAAAAATTAGAGAAAGAGAAAATAAAATAAAATAAAATTGGCTAATAACTTTTTAATAATAACCATGATTCAATTCATTTTATAATTTTACAAATTATTGTAATTTTATGAAATGAGTGTTCGGTTTTTAAGGTTATATCTATTAATGATCTTAAAATATCTTTATTTTGAACTACGAAGTTCGTTTTTTGAGTTAAACCTTTTGGATTTAAAAGAAGCCATATAATAGTTTTATCATATTAAATTTTATAATTATACTAAATATAGAAATTAATGATAGTATTAAATATAGAATACCATAACTTGAGGTTAAAAGTGGGGTCGTTGTTGAGGAACACTACTAGAAAAACTGAATTTAGCGTCGGCCAAAAGCTTACGCTAATAGGCAAAAAGACGATGCTAATGTTGATTTAGTTAGCGTCGTCCAAATATCATCCGACGCTATATTAAGCGTCGGCCAGTCCCACTCTAAAAATTCGATTGTGTTGACGCTAAAGTCAGCAAGATGTAGTCCACAAAATAGTTAGCGTCAGTTGCACGAACCTACGGTCAAAATAATAAGACAACTTTATTTAGGATATAGCGTCGGTCTGGCCGACTCTACAGAAAACAATGAAAAGTCAACAAAACGATTAGCGTCGACGTCAAGGACACTTCGCTCTAATAAAAGTCAACTTTATTTATGATATTGCGTCGGTCTAGCCAATGCTAGGGAGGTCAACAATGAAAAGTCAACAAAACAATTAGCGTCAGATGTTCCAAATATGACACACAAAATTTAAAAAGTTCACTGTTTATGCTAATGAAACATGAAACTATTCAAAATTAAATTTGACAAAGGTTGTTTTTAATTTAAGAGAATAGATCGTCACAACAAACAACTTTTTTAGGGGAAGAAGTTGTGCACTATTGTTGCTATATACCTAAGATCCAGTGGTGGAACTTTACAATTTTTATTGGGGGGACATTAAAACATATAAGATATAATCTAGTTTTTCGAAATTTTGACATTGTCTTTGTGTTGATATAACTTGAATTTGAACACATATTATATTAATGATTCTGGGTTCGAAACCAGACTACAGAGGTGTCGAAACTATGGACTTTCGCTAAACCAAAAAGATTTAACCACTTAAATCTTTAAAATATTTTACGAAATGTACAATGCATAAATATTCATTGATAGAGGCAGTTGCAATTTGTATAAAATTAACTCAATAAAAAATTAACTTGTAACTAAAATCTGTTTGACAGCTAATTCAAAGTGTTATTATCAAAACTTAAGAGCACCAAGTAACTTAAGAGCAATAAAGACATCAAGGATATTTACAATGCCTCATTTCCCAACAAGCTATCAGTATATAGCTTGTAATGAAAAAGATGTGAATGATTTTGAAGATAAATACATGCATTTGATTTTTACTCATTAATTTATTTATTTTGCCTTCAAAATACAAATAGCAACATCAATCAAGCAAAATGAAAAAGCAGTCCAGAAAACAATTTACCATCTCGTTCAACTCTTCAAGGATAGGTCCCACTCAGAAACACCACATAGATGCTCTACTGACTGCTCCAGATTGTACTCATTCATTCTCAAAAGCTCTTTTTTTAGACCAACTTGCTTAAAACCCGTCTCCTCAAGCTCTCTGATGAGGGCCCCTTCTACAAATCACTTTCATCCATCCCTAGAGATGGTGATAGTGCACCCACAGTTGAGGTTTGCTGATAGGAAGGAACAGATGCCGTGCCAGAGAAATCGATAATGGGTAAGAAACAGATGAAGGTTCCACTGAACAAATATAGCTTCATTGGTAGGAATTTCGTTTTCCAGTTTCCTGCCATGGTGCCTTATCAAACCTTTTTGATTCACAGGTTAGGGGAACATTATGATTTTGGGGTTGAATGAAAAGCATTATCCTCAGTAGTTGAACATTGATATCTATAACCCGAGTCCCTTCATAGCCACCAACACCAAGGGGAATATTCAATTCAGACCTTGAGAGCTATCATGAAATGAGTCATTGAGAGAGGCATCAACCTTAAAGAAAGATAATGGAAGAGGGAAAGAATATTACTAAACAATTAGGGAAAAAAAAACTTAAAGATATGTATCTACCAGGTAACTGGAGCGCTCTAACTCAACTGCAATGCCAAGCTCCTTCTCCATGGGTACACCATCCTTAGGAACCTGGGATATTTAATAAGAATATCAGATAAAGAAAAGCTATTAATTAAATAAATGATTGAACTACAACACGAGTAATTAGCAAACCTCTAAGTCAACAGAAAGCAAGTCACTTAATTTGTCTCCACCAATCCAAACAAGTTGAGTTCCCTTGGGCCACACTAAAGTGCCATTGGTGCGGATTCGCCAATCTTTGTACCATCCAAGCATTGATATCCAAATGAAACTTTGGCCTTGCATTGTTTTAAGAATATGTGGTGGGATCTTTAATGCCTCTGCACCATAAAGAAAAAAAAGTAAAAATATGTGTGAATCACCAAAGAAGAAAAAAGTAGAATTCAGTTCAAGTGAGGTTACAAATTCTTTAGTATTCTTGATATGTCAACATCTTGTAGCATGACTAGTTGGGGTGTAATTGGGAGTGACAAAATCTAAATAATGTTCACAATTTCACCCTTACCAGCAAGACTATCAACAATAGACGTTTTACCCTTGTCATCACTTACATGAACTGCTGATGAAAGCCGGGTGCACTATCTACATTAATGTGTGAATATGGATCATATGGGAGAGTATTGAATTCAACTGGGCGACTCCCACATTTCCAGCCTCCACCTGTCGACCGACACTGGAGGCTGCTAGTACAAGCCTCAAATCATGTTTAAAGGGTGGCACTTCCACTAGAACATCAGCATCATTATTTACCACCAGAATCTATTGATCATATGTACATCAATCTCAAGAATTTAATTGTTGTCACATCACATCACGCAAATTCATCATCCACAAGATTCACCAAGTCTCCATCTTCATCAACATACTCAGAGGTTAAAATTTGGCATAGGTTCGCGTGAAGTTTGAAAATAGAACTAGCTTAGCTCTCAACCCAACCATATTAAATCTAGTCGACCTGTAGTCTTCCACACTAGACTTAATAATTTCCGCGACTATTATATGTCTTAAACATTAATATTACACTTGAAATAAATTATAATAAAAAAAGTATCGTTGACGTATATGATAATTTCTAACGAGATAAAATCAATTTTCATATACAAATTTTTCTTACATTTCATTCCAGCTGGAGTATTTATTAGTAAGGCTCTTTACAAAACTTATTCAAAATGACGAATAGGCGTCCATAAATCGCATACTCGAGTTCAACAATAAGCCTACGCTGGATCCTTAGGCATTATTATATCCAACAGATACCCATAATATAGTAACACGAGCAAAGTAAATAGAACCAAGTGCTATTTGTTCATGAAAGCAAATCCGTTTTATGAAAAAAGGTACTCCTAACCAAACTATAACAAATAAATCTCGAACGAATGTTAGAAGTAATTTTTTTCATGAAACCCATGTTTCACGGGAAAAACGAAAACAAATAATTCAATACGGAAACACAACATGCATCACTTGTGATTAAACTGTTTCAGTTCCATCCGTGTTCCGATCATCAAAAACAATAAAACTAAAGGTGAAATAGAAAGGGATACACATCATACAATTATAACAAAGTCACGATGAATTGAAAAACAATAAATCTCTATCATTCTAAACTCCAACTCCAAATCAGATGCAAAAAATAATTCATGAACGAAAACACGATTAATTTCATTTCCACCATACAAATACCTAATTGACTAAAAGCAGTGCATGATGGCAACAAAAATTAACTTGAATAAAAAAAGAGAATTGAATTGAAAGCCAAGTAACAAACAAAAATTGAAATAAAAGGGAAAATTGAGATCGGAACCTTGATTCACCCATAGCAGTCCATATATTAGAACGAAAGCGAATAAGAAGTTACAACCAATTGTATTATACAAGATAAATGGACAATCCTTACTGAAATTGTATACCGTACAAAAGTTCTTAATCAAATATTTGTCAGAAATCAAATTTTAACTAAAGAAGAGTTCCGTTTTTGGTTTTTCAAAACATTAGTGGCATTAAAAATACACTATAATAAGCAAACTACACATTCGCCACAATGAAATTCAATCATCAATACAAATGGAATAAGGTTGACAGTCTGACAATGCTGTGTAAAAAGAAAATCAAATGTTAAATGAAAAACCAAACCTAACCAAAAGTGAACACACAACGACAAAATGGTTAAGGTTAGACTTACATTGAGATTAGACACCACTGAAATGTCGCTGAGAGACGGGATTGAACGGTTAGACGTGAGGCTGGAGAGATGAGTTTCACCATATAAGAGGGAGCTGAGAGATGAGCGACCATAGTAAGATTAGGGGTCTCAAGAAGACTATAGACTATACTTACGGCAAATTGAAATAACCTGTTTTCAGAAATCTTGACAGTCACTGCGAACTGAATCGGTTTCGTTCAATAGAAATAGAACCGACTTACTGGTTTACCTTCATACGTTGTTATATATGCCATTGAATTATTACACAGTTACGGTGACCCTCGAATTACCTAAAATAAATTCGACAGTGCTACGTTTTAATGAGCATTTTGGTGGTAGTTCGGTGAGCGGTTTAATATTGCTCGAGACATAAAATATCGAAGTCGGTTTTTGATAATAATATAATTCTGTCGGTCATCGACAAAAACTGGTTTTAAAAAAATCGTTCGTCTGAAACCAGTTAGGTTCTTTAAACCAGTTCAGTTCATATATAAGTTCCGATTGCGGTTGTTCACAGTTTCGTTTCGCGTCCAAAAAACGCGGCTCCACTGCCAATAGTAACAGTGAGGCTGAGAGACGAGAATAGGATATACGTAAGTAGATGCGATTTCAAAAATTAAATTTACAAATCGAATAAGTAGCGTACCAATCCGACGCTAACATCGTGCTAAATAAAAAAAATAAACTATTATATTTTACTTAGCGTCGGCTAAATCGACGCTAATTATTAACCGCAGAAAATAAGTATTTACCTACTAGCATACGCTTGGCCACCTAAACTATAACAAACTAAAAATAATTTTTCTTCTATAGTAGAACGGTATGTTAAAGCTGAATGGATTATGGGTGGAAACGCCGCTATCATCACAAAAATCACCATGATTCAAATATTACATAAAGTTTAGTTTAAAATTATTCTAAAATTTTTGTGTTTATTTTATATGATGTTGTATTCTTTTGTATTACACACAATAACTTATATTGCTTATACTGTATAATATAGATTCATATAATAGTTTAATTTTAACGTCATCGTGCATCACACGAGTACGCGCAGTATTAATACTCGTAAATACCGATATTATTATAAGCCGCTGACATGTCTTCGTTATAGCGTCTCAACGACGAAATTAATTTTGAATTCCAGCCGCAATAACACAGTTGATGCAAAATAAATGGATACACGTTCGTCGTCTCTCGTCCAACGAATTTAATTATAGATTGCGTTTTTGTCGCTGAAAATTTTAGCCCCGTTCCGTCATCGTACACACACACATATTATTTATACAATGCACAAGGTATGTATTATCATATCAAATTAATGTAGTTGATATGAAACAAATAAAATATACGTCATAAGCCATTCGGACTCAGGAATGCCTTTGGTCCGTTATAATCCAATATTTGTACGTGGCACGACAGTGGTTCCCGACGCTAAAGTGCTGGCGCTTAAGCGGAGAACTTCTAAACAGTAAATGTAATATAGCTTCATCTACGGAGTATTGGACAGATAATGTCGCATTTAATATTATATAGTATATACCAGATGACGCCATACCGCCCAGGATTTCGTCTATAACTAAACCGGCCCGAGTTTCGTGTATGTTTCATTAATTATCCACGATGTATATCACGCTTGTTGAAAAAAATAATCGCGAAATAGAAAAGCTACGAGTAGACCGAAGGACGGAAAGCGCGTGGATGGCCTTGCCAAGTAAGTCTTCATTGTGGTGTGGCATAAGGATTATAATAAATGTTGTTACATGATCGGATATATAGTTGTTCGTCCACGACACTATTTCCGCGTGTTGCGTGTACGACGGTTTGAAATGAGGGACGACTAACCACCACAACGTTTTCTTGTCCTTTAATTGGTTCCTTAACAAGAACATAGAATTTCTGGATCAACCTAGATTGATACTGATCGAAGATAATAATATTGATCATCAAGTAGTATGACATTGATATCATCAATGGTTCTAATAAATCTCACAGGCAGGTACACAAACCGAAATCAATGGTGTCGTACTGCGATTGATAGTAGAGAAGTTTATACATACCCATCGGTGTTCATATGCTGTTTGAACCCCTGTATTACGACGCTGATACCTAATTGTTCCTTACAGTGGCCGTATATATGTGTATGTGTGTTTTCAATTTGTTTTATCTTTGCGTTCTTGCTAAATCATTTATTGGACTTATGTGTTACCTGAATGACATATGAGAATGCAGTACATCTGAGAAGAACAAGAAGGAATTATTTAAAATATCATATTTACACTGATATATGTATAACAATATATAAACTCATAGATGTGTATTCGCACACCAGGTTCCTCAATTCAATATTTATGGTAGAAGAATGTAACCCACAGGACCCAAAATTTACGCATAAAATCAAGCAACATTCTGTGATAACAAATTGCTTTGTCTCCTACATAATGTCATATCACTTTTTAGCAAAAACAAATTCTTTATATAATCTACTAATGTTTTCTAGTATGTGTTTATGTAACCGTATTAAATAATGTACATAGTATATATTTTTTTATTAACAGTAATAATTCAATACTTATTATAGGTACTATAAATGATTTAGATTAATTCGACTTCATAATTATGAGTGTAAATAATACATAATATAGAGATTACTTTGATTCACTTTTCCTGTTAGCACCCAATAACCAATCAGTGTTTGTAAATATACGTATTAATTATGTGTTTTTTATACCGCAAGTGCTTGGCAAAGATTATTCGCCTCTAATTTAGCGAACGCCGTTTGCAAAATATAATACAAGCGATTTGATGCTTGATCGTCATAACTTAAAAGAATATTTGGGATAACCTCATCAATGCAATTAGTAGGCTTATAAGATTTGATACACACGGGCCACACGATTATCTAATGTCTTAATTATATACAATGTATCTCCTTGAGCTGAATCCGCTCGACGAGGTACCTAAGATATATTACTATTTATATATATTTAATGTTGGTTTGAAAAATAACCACGTCACACTCATTGATAAAACTACCGCAATTTAGATAAAAGCACACACGTTCTATATGAATTTCTTATACCGCGGTACACGAATATCGAAAGCATTTATTGACACGCATGTTCTCTCGAAAATCTAACATTCCTTGTTCCATTGCTTTCTTTAGTGCCAGATAACCCATTTAAAATGCACGATTTAACTGGATACTTTTATTTAACGAAGAGCATAACTCTTGAAAAAAAATGTATTAGGAAAGAAGGAGCAACATTAATCGATATACACACTTGGAATAGGTTATAAGTTATTGAACATGTTATCCTGAATTATTATAAGTAATAATGTAAATGGTAAAATCGAACCATCGAATTCGATAATTGCGCCTTATACTATCAACAGACAATGTAATTACTAAATTGAACAAATATTTTCGTTGATTAGACTTTTTCGAACTACATGAATATTAATGGTGGTTTTTGTTTTTTCATTGATGCCTGCGATCGTCTGGTTTCTGCAGGATGCTGACGGTTTCAGACTCTACCACGACATGAGTTCGGTCATTCGAGCTTAGGGTTTCCAGAAGAAGACAGCGTCGGGGTCCATGGGACGCCACGACTCGGCGGCAACCTTATGTGTGAGTTTGCACAACCGTTAAATGCTGTATATATTTTATATACAATTGTTGCACAACGAAATCTTGTTGCATGATGTGGTTTAAATAAGCGCAAAAAAATGACATTT
>PGTU02016713.1:0-12482 GCA_002896215.2 Cicer echinospermum | reverse complement strand
CAAATGAAATCGAGGACCGAAAGACCCTCAAAGCATTCTTCTCCTAAATATATAACAGTTATTCGGGTTCCGCGTCAGATTTCATACACTAGCCATCGTCTAGTCCAAAAATATAGATTTTGGTCTATTTTTGTCGATGGTACGAAACTCGCTTGAAAAGTCCATATGAAATCGGGGACTGAGAATCCCTTATAGCATTCTTCTTATAAATTTATAACTGTGTTTTGGTTTCCGCGTCAGATTTCATACAATAGCCATCATCTTGTCCGTAAATACGGATTTCGGTCAATTTTAGTCGGGTGGTACCAAAATCGCCCGATAAAAGTGTTTCGGGTTCAGGGTTAGATTTCAAACACTACCCATTGTCTGGTCCGAAAATACAAATTTTGGTCTGAAAATTCCAGAAGATATCGAGGAACGACAGGCCCTTATAGCATTCTTCTTCTAAACTTAAAACTGTGTTTCGGGTTTTGCGTTAAATTTTAAACACTAGCCATCATCTTGTTGGATTTCATCTGGATTGTTTAGGCGATTTTCGTACCCCTCGACCAAAATGGACCAAAATCTGTATTTTCGGACCAGACGATGGCTAGTGATTGAAATTTTACTCGAAATCAGAAACACTGTTATATATTTAGGAGAAGATTACTATAAGGGTCTCCCAGTCCTTGATTTCATCTAGTATTTTCGGGTGATTTTCGTACCACCTAACTAAAATAAATCGAAATTCGTATTTTTGAACAAAACAATGGCTAGTGTTTGAAATACGACACGAAATTCGGAAGACAATTATAAATTTAGGAGAAGAATGCTATAAAGGTCTCTCGGTCCTCGATTTCATTTGGACTTTTCAGGCGATTATTTTACCCCTCGACAAAAAAGGACCGAAATATATATTTTCGGACCAGACGATGGCAAGTGTTTGAAATCTGGAGCAGAACCTAAAAAAAAGTAATAAATTTTGGAGAAGAATGATATCTAGGTCTCTTGGTCCTTGGTTTCATCTAGACTTTTCTGGTGATTTTCGTACCACCCGACAAAAAATGGACCGAAATCCGTATTTTCGAACAAGGCTATGGCTAGTGTTTGAAATATGGAGCAAAACCTAAAAACAAGTAATAAATTTTGGAGAAGAATGCTATCAAGGTCTCCTGGTCCTTGGTTTCATCTAGACTTTTCTGGTGATTTTCGTACCACCCAACAAAAAATGGATCGAAATCCGTATTTTCGAACAAGACTATGGCTAGTGTTTGAAATTTGACCCGGAACATGAAACACAGTTATAAATTTTGGAGAAGAATGCTATAAGGTTCTCTCGGTCCTTGATTTTATCTGCACTTGTCGGGCGATTTTCATACCCCTCAACATAAATTGACCAAAATCTGTATTTTCGAAACAGACGATGGCTAGTGTTTGAATTTTGACGTGGAACTCGAAACACAGTTATAAATTTTGGAGAAGAATGCTATAAGGGTCTCCTGGTCCTCGATTTCATCTGGACTTTTTGGGCGATTTTCGTACCACCCAACAAAAGGGACCAAAGTCCATAGTTTCGGAAAAAATGATGCTTAGTGTTTGAAATATAGACACAGAACCCGAAATACAATTATAAATTTAGGAGAAGAATGCTATAAGGATCTCCTGGTCCTCGATTTCATCTAGACTTTTTAGGCGATTTTTGTATCACCCGACAAAAATGGACCGATGGCTAGTGTTTCATGTCTGATGCGGAACCCGAAACACAATTATAAATTTTGGAGAATAATGCTATAATGGTCTCCAGGTCCTCGATTTCATATGTACTTTTTAGGCGATTTACGTATCACATGATTAAATGGACCGAAATCCGTATTTTTGAACAAGACGATGGCTAGTGCTTGAAATCTGACGCGAAACCCGAAACACATTTATAAATTTAGAAGAAGAATTCTATAAGGGCCATTTGGTCCCCGATTTCATCTGGACTTTTCAGGCGATTTTCGTACCCATCGATGATAACGGACCAAATTCTGTATTTTCCGACTAGACGATGGACAATTTTTGAAATGAGACGCGAAACTCGAAACATAGTTATAAATTCATGAGTAGAATGCTATAATAAGAGTTTTCTGGTCCTCGATTTTATCGGGTCTTTTCGGGCAATTTTTGTACCATCCGAAAAAATTAGACCGAGGACCGAGAGAATTCTATAAGGGTCTCCCGGTCCTGGATTTCATGTGGACTTTTCGGGCGATTTTCATACCACTAGTCTAAAATGGATTGAAATCCGTATTTTCGGACCAAACGATGGCTAGTGTTTGAAATTTGACATTGAACCTAAAATACAGTTATAAATTTAGAAGAAGAATGCTATAAGGGTCTCTAGGTACTCGATTTCATGTAGTATTTTCGGTTGATTTTCGTACCACCCGACTAAAATGGACCAAAATTTGTATCTCTGAACAAAACAATGGCTAGTGTTTGAAATCCGACACGTGTTAGACATAAGTCCTCTTGACCTTGATTTTGACATAATTAGCAAACATACAATGTACATGTATCATTTGATAAATCTAACAGGTTGAACTGAGTAACATTTCAGGAAAAACAAGCAAACACTATACACTTGGAACAAAAGCTTGGAACTCAAGGAATCAACCAAAATTGGACGATGTGCTTGAGAAAGATGCAAATATGTATAGTGTGATTAGTGGTTATAGTAGTTATTAGTTATTTAGTAGACTCGTCACTATCGTTCCATACTTAAGTATTTGCCAAAGTAAAAATGAAATCATAAAATAAGAAAGTAAATCAATCAATTGATAAGTCAATTGATGAATCAATTGGACAATCGATTGTCGGACTCAGAACAAAAGTTTTTACTAAGTAAATCGATTGGGAAATCGGTTACTTAAAGGCTTTTAGTGAAACCTGAGTTCTGTGTTTAATCCAATCCATTGGACAATCGATTGGGACATCAATTGGGTAATCGATTTTGTGATTCACAGAACCAACCACTTACTGAATCAATCGATTGGCAAATCGATTGTGAAAAACGTTTTTCATCAGGAATGAGTTCTGTGATCAACCAAATCGATTGGACAATCAATTAAATTAAGTTTCTTAAACTTCAAGTTATGTGGCAATCGATTAGGTAATCGATTGAAAGAATGAACTGGTTAATCATTTATCAGAAGTTGTTGCATAATCGCTTGGCACATCGATTTCAACCAAAATAGCTGAGCTACTGTAACAAGCCAATTCGATTAGATTAGAACAGTGGAGTCACTGTGACTAGTCAAGTCGATTGGCAAATCGATTGGATTAAAACATTGGAGTCACTGGGACCAGCCAAGTCGATTGGCAAATCGATTGCATTAAAATGTCTGAGTCATTTTGATCAGCCAAATCGATTTACAAATCGATTGAACTAAATGTTTGAGTTACAGGAAGAATTCAGCTCCTTGCCAAATCGATTATGATATTGCTTGAATGCTTATTCTTGAATGTTTGTATTGGTGAATTTTTGTTCCTGAATAATTTCTGTAACCGATCATTGTTAATCTGATTAATAATCTGATTAACAAATAGAGGCCATAATTTCCAACAATTGGTATCAGAGCCTGATCTTTTTAGACTAACTCTCATAAAAGAAAATGACCTCTGTAGAATTCCTGGGAGAAGGTGCATCCTTGGCTAGGCCCCCTGCATTTAATGGGGTTGCCTACATGTATTGGAAAGAGAGGATGTTAATTTTTCTTGAAGCATGTAGTCTAGATATACTAGAAGCAGTAATAGATGGTCCCTATGTGCCAACCATAGCTGGCACAGGTGATTCATCAATCCCAAAACCCAGATCAGATTGGTCTGAGGATGACAAGAAAAAGGTTGGATACAATGCTAAGGCTAAAAATATTATTACCTCTGCTTTAAGTTCTGACGAATTTTTTAGGGTGTCTAACTGCAAAACTGCCAAGGAGATGTGGGACACATTGCAACAAACGCATGAAGGAACAACAAATGTAAAAAGGGCCCGAATCAACACGCTAATGCATGAGTATGAGATGTTCAACATGAAGAAAGAGGAGTCCATTAATGATATGCAGACAAGATTTACTCACATTGTAATTATCTAAATGCTCTTGGTAAGGTGATTGACAATGAGCAGCAAATCAGCAAAGTGATGAGGTGCTTGACCAGAGAGTGGCAGCCAAAGATCACTGCCATAGCAGAATCAAAAGACCTTGGTAGCATGTCAATTGCCACACTATTTGGAAAACTAAGAGAGCATGAGATGGAACTGCATAGACTGAATGAGACTAAACAGACTGGCAGAAAAAGAAAAGGGTTGTCTCTGAAAGCCCAAGCACATCACACAAAGTCCGAACAAGAGATCTGCACTGACGATTCAAATAGTGAGACCGATGAAGATTCAGAAATTGGATTACTTGTCAGAAAATTCAAAAAGTTTCTGAAAAGGAAGGATAGCAAATCAAGAAAACCCTCAAATTCAAAGACACATGACATCGAGATAACCTGCTTTGAGTGTGGGAAGACAGGACATATAAAATCTGAGTGCTTCCAATTGCAAAACAGAAATAAGACTGCAAAGGCTAAAGGCAATCAACCACCTCCTAAGACCAGAAAAGCCTACATAGCTTGGAATGATAATGATGAAGAGTCCTCTGCATCTTCAGAAGAAAAAGAAGCTAATCTTTGTCTAATGGCCAACACAGATTCAGATTCTGATAGTGAGGTAAGTTCTAAATCCAATCCTTCTTATGATGAATTACATGACGCATTTAATGAACTACATGATGAATATGTTAATGTAATCAAACAGTTAATTAGCACTAAGAGATTGTTAGAAGAAAAGTGCATGCTTTATGAAGAGATTAAGCTGAAACATGAGTCTCTTAAAGACACAAATGAAAATTTGAAAAAGGAAACTTATGCACTGAAATGTGATTTAGAAAAGTTCAATAGTGGTAAAAACAATTTAGATATGCTTCTTGGAAACCAAAGAAATCTAAATGAAAAATCTGGACTTGGTTATAGACCAAATGTGAATGTTAAACAGAATCACAATAAATGTGGAATTGGCTGTAGACAAAACAGGAATGCTAAAAAGAATCAAAAGTTTGTTAGATCTAAGCATATTCATGATATCTTCACTAAACCAAATCAGAATTCATCCTCTGCTGTTTCATGTCACTTTTGCTGTAAAAAAGGTCATATTGTTTTTAATTGTAAACTGAAAAAACTTGCTAACAAAGGATGGAAACAGATTTGGAAAGTAAAGACACCAATGTTTGAAACTAACCCTCCAGGACCCAATCTGAATTGGGTACCTAAAACCAAAATTTAAGTTACATTTTGCAGATATGCTTGACATCCAGGACTCATTCATGATACCTAGACAGTGGATGTTCCAAGCATATGACTGGAGACAAGTCAAAGTTCTTGTCTCTAAACTTAAAAGATGGAGGATATGTTAAATACGGTGACAAAAACAAAGGTAAGATACTCGGTATTGGAGACACAGGGAACGAATCGACTACGGTGATCAAAGACGTTCTTTATGTAAAGGATTTAAAACACAATTTGATTAGTATAAGTCAACTCTGCGATAAGGGATTCCAGGTATGTTTTACATCTCAGTCTTGTATAATTGAGCACAAGGAGAATAAAGACATAAAGTTGGTAGGTGACCGGGTCAATAACATATACATGCTTGATTTTAATGCTTTGCCTGGTAGTACTATTTGCTGTTTATTATCCAATTATGATGAAAATTGGTTATGGCATAAGAGAGTAGCTCATATACATATAGCGATTAGGCATCAGTTAATTAGGGATCAATATCAACAGGGTAAGATCAAGCTTGAATATGTTAATACAGCTGATCAGTTGGCTGATATTTTCACCAAAGCCTTACCCAAGGACAATTTCTTCTTTATTAGAATGAAACTTGGAATTATAGATTACAATGAAATTTGATCCATGTGACAAAATCGATTGAAACATCGATTATCCTGTGACTAGATAGAAAAACAGCATTACAAAATCGATTGCATGATCGATTTATGATGCACAGTGTTTTAATTGTCAAAATTGAAAACACGATAATCGATTGCATAATCGATTTCCTAATCTCAGGTAGCAGTAAAGACTGGAGTATTCATTAATCCAATCGATTGGTTAATCGATGGAATTATTGGAAAATGGTTTAAAGAATCGACTTCATAATCGATTATTTTTTCCAGAACATCCAAAGATGTTAACTTTTTCCAAACTCTAACCCGAGCATCGATTGGGAAATCGATTGAGTCAGAATTTTAAATCCTGCACTTAAAGGAATCGATTTGGAAATCGATGCTAAGATGAGCAGTTTCCTGAACTAATATGGAAATCGATTGGGACATCGATTTAGTAATTAAAAGACAATCGATTTGGGAATCGATTTGAAGTATGACTGTTACAAAAATTTTACTAGCCGTTGGAGACAAATATAACTGATCGTTCAACTCCCTACAGTACGGTAACCTAATCGATTGAGAATCGACGGAGCATGCGCAAAGAGCTTAACAACATCGATTGACGAATCGATTTTGAACAGAATACTTAGAATCGCGTCTAAACCTTAAAATCGTTCCCATCTCATTTGGGCAAATTTCTCAACTTCTCATAGGCTTTCTGATCTTTCCACTGTAAGCCTTACAATACTTTCAATATTCTCAAGACCCGCTCACTTCTAAAACCATCTTTAATCTTACTGATGGCAAGAGTAAAGCAAACTCTTGCAAGATCACATCACCATCATCATCTTCAATGGAAGAACCCATCCCTCCACCACCTTCAAAGAGAGTCTCCATACCAACACATAAATCACGGCA
The DNA here is from genome assembly GCA_002896215.2 of Cicer echinospermum. Classification (NCBI taxonomy): domain Eukaryota; kingdom Viridiplantae; phylum Streptophyta; class Magnoliopsida; order Fabales; family Fabaceae; genus Cicer; species Cicer echinospermum. Next base: position 5,607 of record PGTU02016713.1, on the reverse strand, counting down.
AAAAGATAACGGAAGAAGGGCATGCCATTGAACAGGAGAAATCAAAAAAGAGGAGTCCTCTCACTGAAAAGTTGATGCTGATGCTATGACAGGATACAGCTCAGAAAAGAATATAAGCTTATCTCTTCTCCTCAACTCAAGAAACCTTAGCCTGCTAAAGGTAAACAAGCTGAAGACTTTGATCTACCACCTGTTTTCCTCAATCGAAAAATCTATGAGGCACGAACCATGGATTTTGCTTATTTTGATTCAAATGGTTTTTCATTTCAAAATCATTTACGGTTTCGTGGTTTGGAAGGATTTCTCTCCTGCTCTCTTGACATATATCCAAAGCTCATTAAGGCATTCTATTCCAACTTCAGTCTCACTGCCACAGGCTTTAAATCTGAAGTAAAAGGAAAGAAAATTTCCATGTCTTTTGAGGAATTTTCTGAACTTTCAGGTTTACCATTCTATGGTCAATCTGTTGATGGAAGAACCGAGGCAGATTCTACTGATGAAGCATGGGAAACATCAGTAGACAGGCACAGTGCTGTTCAGGACCTGATGATTGAGGGATTCGTCGAAAATCTATCACTTCCTATAGGTCAAATGAAGGTCCAATGTAGGATGCTCATGTACGTACTAACACAATGTTAGTGCTAGGTCCGGGAATACGCTGTTTTCCAGAGGCTGGACATTACACTGCTGTGGGGATTATACAAAGAGCTAAGATGAGCTGGACTGGATTGGTCTATACACGAGTCAGAATTGCTCATGGTAAGCAGCTCTCCTCCTTACCCACAGCACAAAGATTCTGAGACATTTAATAGTTCTCCTGTTGTCAATGAAGAATCTGCCAAACTACTCTCACTTTTGGAGAATCATTGTAAACCAAATGCAATTGAAACGAATAGAACGGCATTTGGACTCGAGCTCAGCCTAATGCTGAACAATACTCAGCCAAATGCGGAACAAGCGAGCCAGTGAAGCCATTCTAAGGTTTTAACGTAAGTTGCTAGAATTCATGAGAATAAAGCTGCCCATAATGCAGAGTAGAAGCATCTCTAAGGACTCTCCAAGCATTTCTCAATTCAGTTGCTCAGAATTGATGCAATACAAGAACACTTAGGCCTTAAACTGTCATTTGAAGATATTGTAGATATAGGCCGTCAAGCAACAGAAGATCAAAACCCAACCAACTTAGATAGCACTAAACCTCATGGAGAGGAGACACTTGCTGAGGCTAATACAACAGTCTCTACCTCTCCCGCTGGTAATAATGAGGAACAACCCTAGATTAGTTGACTAGGATTTTGGTTTCTTTGTTGTTTTGTAATGTTCTAGTATTGTATTGAAATATTCTATTATAACTTTGTCATATTCTCTTCTGTTAATATCTTTTTGCTTTAAATGACAAAGGGGGAGAGTTTACTGCATTTAACTTGTTTACTGCATCATATGCATTGTTGCTCTGATCTGATACAAAGTACTGCATTATAACTTGTGTTGAACTTGTGTTGCTCTGATAAGTTGCTCCGATACCAAGTTCTATAAAGTTCTGAATTGCTCTGATACCAACTGATAAAGTTGATAAAGTTTGCTCTAATACCAACTGCTAAATTGCTAAATTGCTAAATAGCTCTGATAATGTAGTTTGTAAGAGTTAGCTCTGATTGTAATAGCTATGATATTGCATGTTGTAAATAGCTCTGTATGCTAACCTGTGTGAAATAGATCTCATACTGCACTGCAAAATTGATAAAATCTTATGTAGCAATATAGCTCTGATACTGCACTGCTAATTTGATGAATTTTGTGTTGCTACTCTGAAACTGATTTGGTACTCTGATATTAATTCTGTTGATTGGTTTAACAAGCTCTGATTATTCTATGACTGATAATGTTAAAGCCTTGTTAAAGGAATCATGAACTCCAAAATTCAGGAGGAGTCTTTTTAAATAACAGTAACTATTTTTTTAAGTTTTGAAATGTTAAACTCAAGTTAAAATTGTATGATTGTCATTTAATCAAAAAGGGGGAGATTGTTAGACATAAGTCCTCTTCATCATGATTTTGACATAATTAACAAACATACAATGTACATGTATCATTTGATAAATCTAACAGGTTGAACTGAGTAACATTTCAGGAAAAACAAGCAAACACTATACACTTGGAACAAAAGCTTGGAACTCAAGGAATCAACCAAAATTGGAGGATGTGCTTGAGAAAGATGCAAATATTTATAGTGTGATTAGTGGTTATAGTAGTTATTTAGTAGACTCGTCACTATCGTTCCATACTTAAGTATTTGCCAAAGTAAAAATGAAATCATAAAATAAGAAAGTAAATCAATCAACTGATAAGTCAATTGATGAATCAATTGGACAATCGATTGTCGGACTCAGAACAAAAGTTTTTACTAAGTAAATCGATTGGGAAATCGATTACTTAAAGGCTTTTAGTGAAACCTGAGTTCTGGGTTTAATCCAATCCATTGGACAATCGATTGGGACATCAATTGAGTAATCGATTTTGTGATTCACAGAACCAACCACTTACTGAATCAATCGATTGGCAAATCGATTGTGAAAAAAGTTTTTCATCAGGAATGAATTTTGTGATCAACCAAATCGATTGGACAATCAATTGAATTAAGTTTCTTAAACTACAAGTTATGTGGCAATCGATTAGGTAATCGATTGAAAGAATGAACTGGTTAATCATTTATCAGAAACTGTTGCATAATCGCTTGGCACATCGATTTCAACCAAAATAGCTGAGCTACTGTAACAAGCCAAATCGATTGGCAAATCGATTGGATTAGAACAGTGGAGTCACTGTGACCAGTCAAGTCTATTGGAAAATCGATTGGATTAAAACATTGGAGTCACTGTGACCAGCAAAGTCGATTGACAAATCGATTGCATTAAAATGTCTGAGTCACTGTGATCAGCCAAATCGATTTACAAATCGATTGAACTAAATGTTTGAGTTACAGGAAGAATTCAGCTCACTGCCAAATCGATTATGACTATGAATATGTGTCGACTGAGCAATCGATTGTTTTGATCTCGTTGTTTGAACAAAATACCTATAATCGATTACTCAATCGATTCTGATACAATCTTAGTATCAGTTTCTGATTTAGGCATTAAAAGAATCGATTGGCAAATCGATTCATTCTTATATTTTCAAGATTCAAGAAAAACAAGAGACGCGATAATCGATTGGGCAATCGATTAAGTTGGTTTTAAACTTTTATAAAATCGATTGAGAAATCGATTGACCTGATGTTTTTATGAATATATATAAGCTGATTCAATCACATTTTCAAATAACCAATACACTACACTTGAAACAATTATTCATTACACGTTTTCACAATACAGAAACCAGGAAAAACACTTTGAAAGAAATAATTGTAACCACACACAAAATACTCATTTGGCAAATCCTTTTTGTGTGAAATTCATATTGTGATTGAGTCATCATCATTTGTCCTCTTTTATCTTTTCTGTAAAAACAATATGTAAAGAAAGTTCTGGAAATCCAGTAGTGTAAACTGGTGACTATCTTTGTTGGTGCGTGTGTTTATCAAGAAGAAGTCTCATCTTGATCTCGTGAGGGTTTGGCGATTAACTCTAGGGATAAGGTGGCATTCGAAATCCAGTAGTGTAAACTGGTGACTATCTTTGTTGGTGCGTGCGTTCATCAAGAAGAAGTCTCATCTTGATCTCGTGAGGGCTTGGCGATTAACTCTAGGGATAAGGTGGCATTGTAATAGAAACGAGTGAGTTGGATAGATAGGCCATGTGTGAGCTGGAAAATCTGTAAAACGTACTCAAGTCAATTTTATTGGAAAGGCTGAAATCTGGTTTAGATTTCAGGACTGGATGTAGGCTATCAAAAAGATAGCCGAACCAGTATAAATCCTGGTGCACGATTTTCTTATCTTTTCTCTTTATTTTGATATTGCTTGAATGCTTATTCTTGAATGTTTGTATTGGTGAATTTCTATCTTGATTAATCTTTTGAATAAGTATTGTATCGGTACTCTTATATTGATAATTCATGCAATTGTGAATCTTTGTTCCTGAATAATTTCTGTAACCGATCATTGTTAATCTGATTAATAATCTGGTAAAATTAGTAAAAACATTTCTCATATATTTGTAACAAATAGAGGCCATAATTTCCAACAACACGGAACTCGGAACACAGTTATAAATTTAGGAGAAGAATGCTATATAATGGTCTCTCGGTCCTCGATTTCATCTGGGCTTTTCGGGCGATTTTCGTACTACCCGACTATAATGGACCGAAATCTGTATTTTTGAACATGGTGATGGCTAGTTTTTGAAATCTGACGCAGAATCCGAAACACAGTTTAGATCTGGACTTTTCGACCGATTTTCTTACGCCTCGAAAAATATGGACCGAAATCTATTATTAGGATAGATGATGGCTAGTGTTTGAAATCTGATGTGAAATCCAAAACACTGTTATAAATTTAGGAGAAGAATGTTGTAAGAGTCTCCCGATCCTCGATTTCATCTGGACTTTTCGGGGGATTTTCGTACCACCCGACAAAAAGGGACCGAAATCCGTATTTTCGGACCAAACGATGGCTAGTGTTTAAAATTGGGGGCTGAGCCCGAAAAACAGTTATAAATTTTAGAGAAGAATGCTATAAGGGTCTCCTGGTCCTCGATTTCATCTGGACTTTTCAGACGATTTTCGTACCACCCGACCAAAATGGACCGAAATCCGTATTTTCGGACAAGACAATGGCTAGTGTTTGATGTAACACCCTAAATTTTATGATAAACTATTCTATTAATTAAATAGGATTTTAAATAATTAATTTGATGTTAAAATTATTAAAAAGTATATGTTAATAAACTTTGTGATTAATTTCCGTTATATTGGTGATTTTTATGATGTGCTAGTTTTATATTATTACAGATTGCATTGAGCGATATAAATAATAAATATACATTTTATTATTTGATTATTTTTTTAAAAAATAATAGTATTTAGTGTAATATATATTTTAAAGAAAAAGATTGTATACAATTTTACGTGTATATATGCACACCCAATTAATATATCATTCTTTTATGCGTTTGACTATTATTAAATGTGTACTTAATTATATTTCTTTAATTCTAAATATATTTTATTTTAATTATTTAGTTTATAAATAATTATCTTGAGATAGTGGTAATATTGTGTTTGATTTTCTTTATTTTTATATACTTATTATGATATTGTGATTATATATATATATTTAGTATGATTTAGTATTTAATAGTATTTTAATATTTTATAATTTTGAATATTCTCTAATTATGATAGTATTTTAATGTGACTATTAGAAAGAAAAAAAGTATCATTAGGGTGATTATTTTGAATATGAAGGTTTTGATTTTTAATATATTTTAAACGATTTATTACTTTATTTTATAAAATTTTAGTTTGGAAATATTAGCAATATTTAGTAATTAAATTATGTTAAAAATAAAGTTAAAACATTAGTTTTATTAATTATTGGTTTTATTTAAAAATAAATAAAGGGACCAATGAGTTTTAATCATGTGCGAATCCTAATTGTTAATAAAA
>PGTU02016707.1:0-16634 GCA_002896215.2 Cicer echinospermum | reverse complement strand
ATATTAATATATTATAATTAAAACAAAACCAACAATAATCTAACAACTCTTACCCCCATCATTTCATTCCCCTCTTAGTCTAATTTAATAAAAATATCTACTCTCGTCGCAACTCAATTGTCCGGTACAATTTTCAGCAACCCGATATATTTTTAACAAAATTGTCCGGTATTAAATCCTTCGTAACAGAAGTAAATTATTATTTCCGACCATTAATTTTAATCCAAATTCCAAAAATATATTTTTGGCATTTAACTCACTCAATACCAAAAACTGGGCTAACAGCCTAAGAAATTCTACACAAAATACCCTAAAATTGCATAATTTAGGATTTAAAAACTATGAGTCTTACATTACTACCCCCCTAAAATTAGTTTCGTCCTCGAAACTTAAAGTACGAGTAGCATCCACACTAGGTTTGTACTCAAATTCAACACACTAGTCACAACTTGTTCAACCCGGCCTTCTCGAAAAAAGTGGTGCCTACCCCTTTCATAGGGTGTTTAATAACTCACACACTCCATAGTCGGTCACTACTAGAAAAAACGCTTTTAGAGACCACATTTTCGGTCACTAAATGGAGAAATCGGTCACTAAATCCAATAGCGACCGAATTAGTGACCAATTTAAATCAGTTGGTAACTGTTAGTCGCTAGCTGTTGCGGCCAAATCAGCGACCGGATTTAGCGACCGAATTTATGTGACTCGATTAGCGAGTCGAATTTAGTCACTCAATTGAGTGACCGATTTAGTGACCAAATTTTGTGACTGAATTTGGTGACGATTTTGAGACTAATTTAGCAACCATTTGAATTATTATTTTTATTATATATTTAGTCACCAATTCAGTCTTAAATGTTATTTTTTTTAATTCATTATTTTCATATCCAAAAGAACATAAAACAACAATTTTAATTTTATTTTCAATATCTAAAAGTTCATACACCAAAATCATTTAAAAAGCATTAATTATTTCACCATATATAAACTAAAGAATAATAACATATTTACGTAACATCATTCTAAGTACTCAGAATATAGAGATAAAACTTAAAATCTTAGTATAGTTTGGCCTTCACAATCTTGTACACATTTACTAGTTTGCCTTCACACCATAAAGTACACCCCATAGATAAAAACCATTCAAAATAATAAAATAAACAAACTAACATAACAGATTAAAAATTAAAAAATGCCAAATACAATATTTCTTTTATCATTTATAAAAAAACAAAAAAAACTAACAGATATAATCAATGGAAAACTGTCTCTATGTTGTACTGGCATGTGGTAGCACTAGGTCATTAGCAAAGTAAACATATATAATAAGTGGAAAGCTGCAACTTCATCTCTGAAGTGTTTGAGCAGGTTCTCAATGCTCATAATACTCTATGATCTTCATTATCCCTGATTTGTCACTCACCTGAAACAATGAAACAACTCTTAATTCATATTGGGTATAAAAAGACTCAAAAGAAGCCACAACATTAAAAACACATGGGGAAGTTACCATAGAAAAGTTTTATATAAAAACACATGTAACAACTCAATATACAAATTGGTTTAACCATTTGGCGCTGCAGACAACCTCAACATGTATCACTACATGAGTAATTTGTATTTGGAAAACCAGAAAAATGTTATCTAATGATATGGAGTATACATCATCACCCCAATCTAGTTGTGTACAACAGAATAAAGCCAAGGGCAGAGCTATGTACCTGCATTGATAAGCTTGTGATTTCTCGGACAAATGTGAGAAACACATTCACAAGCCATTGAACATGAGAGGAAGCTCAAATAATTTCTGCCACAAACTCCCTTCATGTTTACCTTAAGTCACAAGTGTTAAAGCAATAACAAAGAGTAATAGAGTGAAAAAACATTCGAGCAAAATCGTAAAGCTTAACTTAGTAGTTTTATTACTTCAAGCTTTGAAAAAAGGATTGAAGCCTTTGAACTCCAATGTCACAGTAACACCAAATCTAATCAAAATCAAAATACAGTCAGAGCAAACCAAAATACAGTCAACACAATTGAACTAATTTTGATTAGTCGAGATATATACTCAAAAGTCTAAATTGTTAGATTAATCTATAATGATGTTTGCTTGCAGATAACAGAAATAGATCTCTATAGAAATTACACATTGCACTGTTGAGACCATTTAGATTTACTAATGTCAATGCTCTAATACCAAGTTTCAATTTTAAAATCCAAAATCTGATGCTAAGTCTTGCATCTATACCCTCATTTTCCCCAACATAACTCTATCAAAAAAAGTATGAGTGAAAATAATAAAAATGATTAACATGTTGCAGCTGCAGTGAGAGTTTAGGAATGTCACTTGCACTTGTACCACTCATGGCAGAAACCCAATAACACTACTGAGATCTTCTTTCTTATCTCTCATTGCTTCAGCTACTATCGCACACTGAGCAGGCACCAAAGCAGTAGCAGAAGCTATTGCTGCATCTCTATCTTCAAAGCAAATGTTTTAGAAAACAAAATACCAAATTAAGTAGAAATTTAGAAGAAACTAAGAATTACCTGAAATTGCGCTTAGAACTCACTAGATGTAGGTTTAGGTTCCTGCGATTTGAAAAATAAATTAAATTAAGAAATGAGAAACGATTAGGGTTCATGCGATTTGGGAAAGAATGGAGAGGCAAAATGAAAAAAGGTCGAAGATGATTAGGGTTCGTGTGGGAGGATGAAGGAGAAAGTGAATGGAGGATGAGAGAAGGGCGAGAACGAAAAATGGAAGCACATATGGCGAGAACGAAAAATGGAGGTAATAGGGTTTGGGAAGATGAAGGAGAAAAAATGGGAACTAAAAATTGGGAACTCAATACTGTTGTTTACGGTAGATTGACTATTTTTGGTATTATCATATTTTTAACATTTAATATATCAGATTTTAAGTATACTATTTGGGTCAAATAAATTTTTTTTTTATGATTTTGTTTTATTATTAAAAATAAAAAATAATTGATCTCTAAATCGATTACTAAATTAATTGCTTTTTTTCTTAATAGAAAATTTAGAAAAATCTAAGTTTTAAAAAGAAGAAAAAAGAATTTGATTGGTCTCTAAATCGGTCAGTAATAAATAGTTTCTAAATCGGTCACTAATAAATTAGTCTCTAAATCGGTCACTAATAAATTAGTCTCTAAATCGGTCACTAATTAATTAGTCTCTCTAAATCGTTTCGCTAAAATATATTTTGTGACCATTTTAGAGACGCGTTTAGTTTTAGTTAACTATTATAAAGATTTTGTCTGCAAAACTATTTCATTTTTTTAATTAATAAAGAAATTAAATTATGTAATTAAAAATAGTTAGCGACTGGAAATTTTAGTCGCTAAAATTTAGTTACTATTTTAATCTTTAAATTTTGTTAGCGACCGATTTAGTGACGAATAATATTAGTTTCAAAGTTTAAAATTTCAGTCTCTATTTCGGTCGCTAGTGTGAAAGAAATTTTTTCTATAGTACCATTAACTATTGAATTTTTTGTCGGTAAAATTCAGTTGCGATTTTAGTCTCTAAATTTATTAGCGATCGATTTAGTGTCGAAAAAAATATTTAGTTTTAAGTTTAAAATTACAGTCCTCTATTTCGGTGCTAGTGTGACTGAAAATAATTCAGTCTCTAAATCGGTCACTATAGGCGAAAATTCTAGTAAGTGGTAAGGCTCGTCCGTTCCATTCAACATGATTTTGTCTACTATCAACAAGAGATTAAGGATGATCAGTCCCTCAATTTGTCATAAATAGCCAACAACCATGATAGTGGCTTAGACTATCTTAGCCGAACTGTAATAGCGCTCCTTGCAACTTACAAAAACAGTCAACAATCTTCTCAAAGTCCATTGAATTTCCCTTATTTTCCTATAACTTTGATCCTGTCGACGAAAGTAAAATATCCCATACCTATGTCACATAGTCTCATTGGCATCTACTTGGTACGAAACATCCATTTTGGTACCAAACTGAAACACTTTAGAATGACCCCAACACACTGAGCACAGAACAATCACACATCCGAGAACTCCTAAATTTCTCCCTTGTCCACAAATCCTCGATTTTTTCTTAAGTCGTACAACTACGTCAAAATTGTAGTGTTCTTATCGGTATGTTGTTCCAGTTATAATTTAATAATTCCATCCCCACATATGCTTGGTGATCAAAACTACCTCAAATATTTTCGAAAACAAGCCAAAGACTATACACTTGGGACACACAAACTTCTTTGATTGACGAACACAATAACAATCCCCATGACATGCACTCAAGTAATGTCTTTATATCATTGGCATACCTTTATGATAATAATGTCTGAGTTATAGGTGAGATAATTCCTTTCATCAATCTTTAAATTGTCATAAGCTACATCTCTATCTGCTGCTCCACAAATTTCTTGGTACCTTTTCCAATATTTGGTTCATCGTTGGATTCTTATTCCCTCTCAACCTTCACCGAGATACGAACTGAAAGAATCCTAACAATTGAACGTCCTAAAGAATTATATCTCAACGTTCCCCATAAGCATTTCCTAAGAACTAATTATCTATAAACTTCATCCTCATAAAATTTTTCAGTACAATATCTCAAAAACCCACATACCTTCTTCGTCCATCCAGTTACTGAAATGATCATTTCAAATCTTCACGCTTGACTTCCCAAGACCAACAACTAAACCATAACTCAGTTGTTACCTTCTTTTTAACTTTCTATCCTTGAATAAGATTCTAAAATTTGATTCTCAAAATCTCCAAACACTTCCATTCTTAACATGAATTATTTATCACTTGTCCGCCTCAACTCCTTCGATTATGAAAGTTTTAAGCATCAATTGGTCCTTTATCCAACCTTGTGGATTTTACATCATCAACTAAAAAAATCACCATCTTAGGGTCCCAATCAAATCTCGAATAATCCTTCTAACCTATCAAAATATTAACATCCTCTTAGTAATTTCCATCCTTTAATAGACTCTCAAAACTTATATTACCGCCATCTCGAAGTATTCCCGTACTTGATACTTCAAATTCCACTTAATGGTAACATAGAGTTCAATACATCAAGGCCTAACTCATTATGTTTTGCCGAACATCGCTCAAAATTCACACTTACGTGTCTATAGTTTCATCCAATATACTATCCATACTTACTATCTCCTAAACACCAGGAGATTTGTCACTTATCAAACTAAATACACGGTCTCACTCCTACACTAGTTATGAGATTCATACTTAATAATCCAAGCGTGAATCTAGTCTAACTCGAATGCTCAACTTTTCCCCTCAAGGTATCGACAATTCCTCAAAGCGTATTTTATCTATCCAAAGGAGTATTCACTCCTAATGTGCAACGCTCCCTTAACTTCAATACCAATCTCTTTCATTGACACAGCTAAGCACCAAATGTTATCCCAAATGGAAGCCTCATCTTCTCAACAATTTCATGATGTTCACATCTCTTTGACAGTTGTCAAACTTCATCCAGTTTCATCCCTGAAATCTACCAGGAAAACATCTAAATACTTTTTCTAACAAAAGTCCTCAACTTAGATCTTTACTTGAAATCCTTAATTAGTCTAATGTTAATCCATCCATACTCATCATCTTCGAGTTTACACCAACACATAGCTCATGTGTCCTTGGAACCATTTTATAAAATTCCATGTCGTCATGATTTGCTTCAACTCTGCCTGACAATCAGTCATCTCGAAGATCTTTTCCACTTCTTGAATCCACTAGTCAACTCTTTTCCTGAGTCCTCATCACCTTTGAACTTTGGAGATGGTAACGATGAAAATATTCTAACCCTCTTAATCTTAAGAGCACAGATCAGATCTCTTTTCCTCTTTCTCCAAATCCCGCAGAGTTTTTGCAGCAGTTCGTGCAACAACAAACTCCATGTTATTTTTAGCTCCAACCATTTGATCATCCTACTGACGTTCATCCTTGCAACGTCGTTCTCTCTTTGGAGGTAGTGTTTCCGAAAAACCAACATCAAGAAGAAGTGTTAACACCACTTCGAATAATTCCAAAACTAAGTTCGAATATATCAACACATAATATACTATTTTGGACTTGACAACCCAAACCACCTAACCGACGCTGATCAGATAACAACTCCCAACCTACAGGTTGACCTACAATCTATAACCAAAGGTTCCACCAGCCCCCAAAGAAAACCAAACCAAAAGCTCTGATATCACAATGTAACACCCGATTTTCAAAGCGAGGTGTATTTTTTTTTTTCAAAAGAAATTAAAATAAAACAGAGAAATAAATAAGGAAATACCTTTGGAAAAATAATTGAGTCATTATAATTTACAAGCAGCGGAAAGTTTCTCAAAATATGAATCCAAGTATTTACACAAAAACAAATAATACATGTAACATCGAAAATAACATGTCAAGCTGATAATATTAGTATAGATACAGTCTTCCATTTTAAAATAAATACAATTCAAAAGAAAGACGTATGTTCCCCTCTATGTCAACCTAATCTGATCATTCTCCAAAACAAACTAAACGCCTTGAGTGATCTCCACGCGCCCGTGAGATCCTCCTAAATAGCTCCAGTCGAGCATTCCCATCTACATTCCCATCCGTAGGGTACGAACCGGTAGGATCGTCCTAGCTCTCATCTGAGGGCAAAGCCCAGATTTCCACAATAGTTGTAAAGGGTCACCAACCGAAATTAACAATTAACACATAACATTTAAGTTTTTGAATGCACAAAATAACCTTTCAACTTAGCATCCATATGCTAAAAGTTCATATAACACATGCCAAATAACATGAAAACAAAATAAAGTTTCTCAATCCATCAAGTAATACATAACTAACCAAGACATTCATAAATCAAGAGCAGTCTGTTTATCTAACTCAAAATAAGAATTTCTACTAAGCCAATCGATTTCCTGAAGGTTTTTAGTGAAATTTGAATTCAGGGTTTAATTCAATCGATTTGGGGCAATCAATTGACAGGATTAGCTGAGCCCCTGACTTAATGCCAATCGATTTCCAAATTGATTTTTGTCAGTTTTGCTGAATTCCTGCATGGCCAAATCGATTGGGAAATCGATTTTATAAATAGTTGAGCCCTTGTAAACTTTCCAAATCGATTGGGAAATCGATTTTATAAATAGTTTGAGCCCTGTAACTTCCCAAATCGATTGGGAAATCGATTTCCTGCTTATCCTTTCAAAAATCATAAACTAATTCAATTTCACATTCATACACCAACTCCAAATCCTTAACGCTTAGCAATTCCCACACATTCACCACGACAAATGGGTTTTCGAATTAGTTTTACAATCCATCACACTTACACACGATAATCAATACATAACACACTTAGCAATTCCAACACATTACCATGACAACTTGAGTTTTCGAAATAGTTTACATCAGTCACACTTACACACAAAATCAATACATAACACTCAATCATAACTTTATTCAAACACAACTCGTGTGCCAAGCACCCTAAATGCGATGCGTATATGCCAAAATGCATGGACTCGGAATTCCAAACCAAAACTCTCCTCGAAGGGCTCCAAAGGCCAGCAAGATCACAATCCAATAGATAGACTGCAAGAATACAGCAGCCAAACAAACAGCAGACACACTACCGAGTCTAGCCTATCAGCGGTGTGTCAGCCACAGAAACGTAAAATGAGTGGTTACTATAAAAGCGTCATAAATCTCACACGTCCACCAAAACCATACTGCGGTGCCTCAACCCCCAAGGTGTGTTTACCGACCAGTGCCCCCTATCGCCGGATCGCAATCATATTATAAACTAAGAAAACAAAAAGTCAAATCGTAAACCGCGCTACCCACTTACACGGCCAAACGCAGTACAATCTGAACTTTCCCTGGCTGTCGCATCCTTTATCACTCATTTACACAACAAGCGTAAGCCAGATACACAGTGGCCTCCTACGCTCACGGAGGTCAGCCCACAGATTTTACTAAAATGATCGCTGAGCATTACCAAACAAGAACTCACTCTCACCCACAAGTCGTAAGCAGACATGCCAAAAGATATTAAAGAATTCCATTTAATTCATCAATACTCTATTTTAACTCTAACAACGAAGTTTCACAACACATTACCAGACCGAAGTTGATCTAAAGAGATCTCCCCGTGGTGTGTGTCTTAAATACTACCTTTATCCAGCATTAAAAGAGATAATTTGCACACCAAAACCTAGCAAACAGAAACCAAATAATTGAAGAATTCCCAGCTCTTATGATTGATGTGCTTTTAACTTAAACGGCAACTTTTCCAAAAACATTAGTAAACAATGGACCATAAGCAGTTCCCCCATTTCTTTTAACTTCTCTCATCAAATTGTAAACCAGCTTAAACATCTTTTTCCCAAACAATCCATAGAAACACGACATAACGAGGTTGTTCGTGGTTCCCATTTTCTTCCACACATAAACCCTCATGTTAACATTAAACGATATCCAAAAAAAAAAATTAAAGTAACATATTGACATATAACACGTATCCCATCTCCATTAATACTCACTCCTTACGTTAAACCACGTATCCTTACGAAATACCAAAACAATTTAAGTAAAAGACATACGAGATATCCCCACTTCTTAAGATGACTACATTTAAAAGTTAAACATTTCCACAAAGACAACATCTAACAAGACCTAAGACTTCCCCTACTCTCAAATAACTCCATCTATAACCTGACACAATTTCCAAAAAACACCGAAAATATATAAGAAAACAATTAAAGGCATATAGCCCATTCTTAGATACTATTATTAAACCTTAACGAATTTTCTAATACAAAATCACTATAGAAAGAAACCGAGAATACATTTAATAAAATAAGAGCTCCACCCATTTTATACATACTTTCTTTACTCCAAATGGATTTTACACGCTTCCACACAAACAATTACAAACCCTAGTACCTACATCCATCCCCAACAACTCCAACCATAAACCACTCAGATTATCATCCATTCTAACCACAATCACAACCTACAAACTAGATTTTCAGAAGTTCAAAAAAGTACGTTCAATTCCAGCAACCGTCAAAACGCCCCGAAAAACACAAATCACCAAATCACCCCACCTCACAACCAATCATAGTAATTCATTACAAACACTCTAACATGGAAACTGAGTTCTAAATTCGTGTTTCCACGCAACAATCGAGCAATAATATAACCGAATAACCTAACCTCAGATAATTTACAATGTCAAAGACTCCTTATATATCATTATGCTTACCCGCCACATCATACACTTCCAATCAACCACAACAAAAAAACCTTTCCCACACCACAGATAAGTCCCTTATTAAAATTGACAACACTAAGAAGTTGTGGCAGGAGCATTACCTTACTGTTAGCTTTCACGTCCTCTACAAAACGACAAACGACAAAATACGCAAGTAAATCCAGGTAAAATCCCGCTGCGCCACGTCGCTCAAGTTGGTTCCTAGCACACCGTCAAGCGTCGGTATAGTGAGCAACTTTCCCTTTCTATCTACATATACGCGAAACGATGGCGTTAATCTCAGATGAAACAGGGAGAAAAGATATATGTTGTTTGGACGTTTTAGATCGACCTAACCACCGCTTATTATTTCTCTTGTTTCGAAAATGCACGATGGAAGTATGAAGCTGAGACAACCAATGCTTTCTTAACCACCAGAAGCCTTGGTGTTACTCTTTCTTGAAGCAAAGAATGAAGAAAAACGATAGGCAAAAAAACCAAACGCAGAAGACATTAAGACTGGTGATTACCAGGTAGCATTGAGCGAAGTGATTTCTGTCTTCCTCGTTCTCTATGTTTCTTATCTTATTCCTTCCTCTAATTCTTTTCCGTTTCTATTTCATACCTTTCTTTCTCCTCCAACTAAGAAGACACAGATAAGCAAAACATTAATATATATAACAAATATATAATTTATATCTATATTCTACATTCTCATATATGTATATTATACTATAAATATAATATCGATTACTACACTATATAAAATATGATTATTTATATTAATCTACCGTTGAAAGAATGTGTAACATCAAAAAACCTAACAATTGATCTTAACAACTTGAACCCCATCCATTATTTCCACTTTAGTCTTAAATTCTATATGTACACAATCCTACTCGATCATCAAGACTCAATTTACCGGTACAACCTTACTCTCACCAAAGGCACACACCGAAGAGTTGAGGTGTGAGAACGTTTCCTACACACAGACCAAACGTACCTTAAACCTACTGTACCAACGGCAAAGTTTAAACTATATTTATTCGCAAAAATTTTCAAACATGCTCCAATTTCCAAAAAAATATATATTCTTGGACTATTAACATTCAACTTTCAAATTACCACACCAAAACTGGCAGCAACCCAACACCCATGAGCAAATTCCAATACAAATACCCCCTCAAGAAAATTGCCCTATTTTTCTAGGAATTCCTAGAAAAATCTGGTCTACACCTAACCACAATGGGTGCAATTTCTAACACACAATAAGAAGGAGGCACCACCACAAAAACCATCACCCCTGCAAGATCTTCAATTTTCATTCAGAGGTCAGAAGTTACGATTTTTGTTTTGTCCACATGACTATCTGTTCAGAAATTAGTATTTAGGATTGTAACAAATTTTGACCATGTCCATAGTATGTGAACAGACATACAATTCAATTACTGCCATAGCAGACAATTACTCAAGTAAATCACTACTTTCCAGTGTTACGTATATTTTAACTACAATCAACATTTCTTCTTCTCCACAATCTCATACTTTCTATTATAAAAAAAGACCACCATTTTTGTGATCGTATCACAACTGTCTTCGCAAAGAGACATATTTGGCACAACAGACAACAAAGCAAAGAAATATTTGCACAACATGGAAACTCTTTATTAAGTGATAAACAAGACCTAGAGAATTAGTAGCTTCGCAAGCCGGTATAACGCAATATGGGAACAACTTACCTTTCTTTCAGGTTGTTTTTTTTCGAAATTAACTTACACTATTTCCTGAATAAAAAAATAAGATCCAACAGAATATAACTCTCATTTGAAACACAGGAACTATAATCCCAAAAATTGCTCTTGGTTTTATTATTGATATATGCTCTTCATCTTCTCTTATCGATTATTGTATATAAGTCCTCCTTTGAGACATAGCACTTAATTAAACATGGAAGTCACTAGTTCACACAAACATCGAGCGAGATCTAACATGGGTTAAAAGAAAAGAAATTCAAATATTTTTTTTGTTAACACACTGCTTATTCTTTAATCGAAAATAAACATAAATATAATAATAGTATTTAATATAATTACGAATATAATTCAAATGAAACTAATAAAAATAATAAAATAAATGACCACAAAAAGATTTCTTAACATTCAGCGAGTTAAAAAATCTTTAAGTTCATAACCCCCGGCTACTCTAACAAGATAGATCAACCCTTTCTTCAATTAAGATATAAGAGATTTTATATGACATCAATTCATTACACTATACATCAGATTATCTCTCAAATCATAAATACTACTATATATGTACATTAATTACAATAAGAAAACTTAAACATAAGTTATTTCTATATACTAAAACAAACTCTCTGAGAAGCCTGCAACAGAAAAACATTTGAAGAACCTTGGGGATTTATTAAAAATTTAATAAATGTGTTTTCAAAAATGTTATATAAGTTATCATTTTATTTTTAAAATGTAATATTTATCTATTGACTATGATATCTCAATAAAATCAATATATTATCAACATTTTACTAGTGTAACTTGTTATTTAAAAATTAAAAATTATTAGACCTTTTTGTTTTTATAAAACTGCATCCTTGAGAAAAAATGTCATATCAAGCACTGTGATGTGTATAGCTAAATAAAGCGAGAACACAAGGAGAGGCATATTTACTCAAGGCCTATTACTTTCTAAAAGACAATATCTCGGTAAAAATATATTAATTTTTACAACAAAAAGTTAATTGCACAGAAAAACAAAACCCACTCATAGTGTTATTCAATAAACTATATAAAATACTTATAGAAAAAAAACTATATTCCATACAAATAGTATTAATTCTTTTAATATTAATATCCCAAATAATTAGTATTCGTTATTTTTCAAAATTAACCTCTTAAATAAGAGAACCAAAATAAGCTAAGCTAAACGTCTATAATTTTCTAACATTTAAATCAAGCTCCATAAACCTATCGCAATGTCAACATTTCAACGAATTTTACAATTTATGAAATCTTAAGTTACTCAAATTCATATCCTTTAGAATTAACACGCCACAATTTAAGAGACGCACAATTCTACTCTTTCTGAATATCACTTAAAGTCCCCAACTTGACCTCCCCCCAGCGACAACAACCTTCAAACGTTCCAAAATGAGTTTACTACTCAACTTCAGTCTCTCAATGAGTCAAAAAACGTCAAGTTAAACATTTTTTATAATACTACAAGACATAAGTCATCTTAACAACAATACTAACACATAAACATTGAACAACTATTACATGCTTTCGATTAACGACGATTATTGATCCACTTTACACGGACATTATCATAACCTTCTATTACAGGCCTAAACTTAGGAACACTATTCTCTTACCTATTCACATCAGTCACATAAATAATATCATCTACACATATTGTCATAATCGTACAAAATAATAGAAATATAACATATTTCACTGTTATCATCAGTCCATTCTGATCCCGCATAAACAAAAAAGAAACAGCAAGAATTCTTCTTCATGAAAGAACAATATAGGTTCTCAAACTGGTATCTCTATCAAAAAAAAATCATGGCTGGAAATCTCTTTCATTCCTTATTCGGGATTGAACATAAAATTTGGCAGCCGGAGTGACGAGCCACACAGATAATCTCTGTAGACAGAACCTAAGCCCTCTCTCTAAAGCATTCAGTGACAGCCAATTACATCTACAGAAAGAGAGAGTGGAAGAACAACAGAGTAATTCATATGGGAAGTCAAAGATGCCAAAGATCATCAACATTAAAGGCAAACTCTTGAATCACTTGTCAATAAGAGGCCACACACAAAAGAAAGCGTTAAATCAGAGGAATGGAGGCCATCCCTGCACAAACGACACCGACCATTAACGACGGAACCATGTTTAGGGTGCCACTTCAATACGGAATAGAATCACGGATTTCTAATAAACACAAGACCTTCAAAAGGCACATGAGAATAATTGTTGTCCTGTTCGAATATATTGCAAGTAGTCCCAGAAAACGTTAGGGCACTGATGGATAGTGCACAGAGACCCAGATCTATCCTCACAAACCAGCAACAATAGGAGTAACAAGTATGAACGAGACAAAACTTGATCACCCAGCACTGAAAACTAGTTACTCTATTCACACTGCTACTTTGACCCCCCCAAAAAACTGGTAAAATCACCTTACCACAAATAGACGCCACATTCATGTAAATACCAAAAAACAAAACTCTCAAATGAATATATGGTTTATCGCGCCTGCCTCGCGATTACAGAATGTACCTCGGTGGGCGAAACCATCCAAACATCTTTAGCATGTACAACATCTCATCGTGAAGCTGGTATCTTCTTGTCGAAACTCGAAAGATACACAGATGTCACCTAACCTCCAATAGGTAAGACTGATGTATAAAGGATTTGAGAAGTAGGTATACTTCTCATTTAAAGAATTATACTCTTTATTCAGTTTTACGCATGTGCCGCTCTACTCCTTGCCAAAGGTTTCATACCTAAGTCTAAATTTTACATCCGCCAGAATACAAATCTACACCAACAAACTTAAGATTGTACGTTGCTAAGTTCCCTGACCACATTTGTGCTGATTCAGGATATCGAACTTCGGGCGAAGATGATTGACAACGCTTGAAGAACCCCATGATAAACAAAAATTTCCTTCATCCCTCAAGAAATTGTAAGACCAACAATCAAAGAAGAAATAACCTACAAGGTTGCCCTAGCGATGCAATCAAAGAAACATCCACACTGCATAGATTCTAATCCTAAAAAATCATGGCATTATCGCCTCAAAAGTGATCGAGAACTAGAGCACTTCAGCTTGCCTACTGTTCACATCCTTCTCATGGTCATGATAACGCATGGCCACTAACCCTATTAAATAAAAAGGTTAGACTCGACTGTTTTTAACATTCTATTTATTTAAATAGCCTTGCTTCAGACTTATAAAAAAAAGGAGAAAACACATATTAGGCATGGCAGGGTAAAGCAGGAGCCTTATACTAATTTTGATTATATAATCTAATATTATCAATTAATTAATATTATATTAATAATTTATTTTCGTCATTTTAAATTGTATAACAATTAAGACGCAAAATCAAACTCAGTGACAATTCCACTATATCAAGCAAAATAGTTGTTCCCATATTCGTACACAGCTTCCCAAGATTTAGTAGTCATTCCATATCGTTCAAATTAGATCAAAAGCAGGTATCGTATCTAATGGAGGTGATGTGTTATGTTAAAAAAAAAAAAATATTATAGACGACAAGAGACTATTAATTATATATTAGAGTAATAAGGAATTGATTTCACTATTTTTAAAAACATATAATATATATAAATATAAGGAATATCAGACCAGAGCTCAGAACCTATTTTAAGAAAAGGTCAGCACCAGCACGAAAAAAAAAAAGACCATAAACTAGATAAGCCGAAGATAGGCCAAGCGAATATTCGCCTAATGTAAAAACAAATCAGTTAAGGCACAAAGCTAGACCTTCTCAACCCAAGCCGATCCGCTGCTCTGGCCTATTCCCACCCCTGATCGCTACGACAACCAATGTTTATGTATTGAAAAAAATGTTTATCCTATTTAAAAACTTTGGATTTTTACATTGTGGTGTTGGGATATTTAGGCAAACACCCAAATCTCATTACTTCCATACATTTATTAGTCTTAACCATTTCCACACTCATTCATGTGATTGTGGGGACTTCAAGAGTAGAGTGTGTGGGATCAAACAGTAGTTCGTCACCTTCGGCTCTAGGATAGACGCATCTCACATCGAGGTCCCTCAGTGATGTGTGTGAAAGAGAAAAATAAAGAAGTTAGACCAGATATAACTTGAGACATTCATAACAACTCGGTCCCAAAAAAACGGCAATTTTCAACACGCAACATATCACTACTCACAATAGACTAATGAGGGGCCAGTTATCTCTCCACCATACCTTCGTCTAGAATTACATTACCATAACGACCATAAAATAACCAACCAAACATCATAATGCCTCATTACGCCTACGTCGTACACAGAAGTTAATGCACGTGACAACAAAAAGGAAGACAACACTAAAAGGGCACCGATTCCAGAAATCACTCGAAGCACACGCTTTAGTTGTCCACACCAATGAAACGTACCCTAACCCAATTTCTTCAGCACGGAGAACGAGTTCGCTCTCTTCCCTACATAACTAAAAGTGGAAACCAATTCACCCTACCGAAAAACGCTGAAACCTAAAATACCCTCACAAGCAACTATGTGCCCTTTATCCTTCGTCACAAAACTCCTGGCACAAAGTACTTCCACTAAAGATTAACTCTTGGACATGATAATGCCTGTTACAACAATACCAAAGGACCTACACCCTCAATAAGTTGGATTCCGACAAGACACATACTTTTGTTGTATCATTCTTAGCTGCGATACCTCTCTAACCTACCCACACGAAGTGCTATCAAGATATAGCTACCTGCACCGACTCCTAAAAACAAATCAAAATCAGTAATCACACAATATGTACTGTTACTTTTTTTTGAGAGACAAGGCCTTTTAGGTTCAATTGGGCATTTGGGAGATAAAATTTCAACTGTGAACACCAACTTTGGCGAGTTACAAATAAACCAAGAATTTGTCCGCATGAACTGTCTTAATCCACATCCATCAGAACTTGTCAGGAATCCCATCTAGAATGGTCTTAATCACTAAAAAAAACCGAATCATGTAACCCAATAATGTTGACTTAGCACACTAGACCATGCAAATCACATCTATAGAGTTACACAAGCCCAGAATGGAGCACCACATTGGTCTACAAAAAAGGAGAAAAAACAAGAATGGAAGGAATAGACTAGACACGCAGATAATCTCATACGGAGCCAGAACAAACACGCAGCAACTCCTTAGGAGTAGAAAGCATTGCATCTTCAATAGCGAACGAGCATGCCTTGCCCAACATCAATGACCCGTGATCCATGAAACCAAACTACTCCATCAAACGGAGCATATTCGACTGCATCTAACTCTTCACTACTATATAATCTATTTGCTCAATGTCACTTAATTGACACCGAAGGCACTGAGACTACCTATTGCTTTGGAACGGGTAACGGTGTGGTAACCAAAACCTCTCTTGAAAACCCATGATTCTATGTGCATATATCAAGCCAAGAGGATAACAAGAACTTTCAATGAGCATCGTGGATAGCCAATGACATTCCTCAAAACTTTCATGAATGTTGTCCTAGGTTCCTAATTGCGAGGATTTGATTAATGGAAGAATATCCAGCAATTTGAAAGAGAGTTACTCTCTTTC
>PGTU02016703.1:0-10288 GCA_002896215.2 Cicer echinospermum | reverse complement strand
GGTACCAAATGATGAAGTATAGAGTATAGGACATGCATAGCATTTCATTATTTTGATTGTCTTATTATGAATGAATTTGAGAAGTCGTTGATATTATACACTTGACTGTTTTGAGATTGTGATAATTTGATAATTTCGATACTCACCCCTCGTTGTTTGTGTTTGGCGTTTGCGATGGACGCAGACGAGTTGTAAGTTGCAGGTGATGACTTGTACCATTGGAGAGCGGAAGTCATCATGTCCCGAAGACTCTATTTATACGCATTGTATTGATGTTATTTTGAGTATTTTTACTTTTGGGAATTCCCGCTCTGATAGTGACATCGGGTGGGAATATTTGACTACTTTGAAACATGTATTAGTATGTGCACTTCTAAAAGGATTATGTTGTTGATATTATGATTTCGATGTCATTATTTTTGGTGAAAATTTTGGATTTTATGTGACATGTTTATGATTACGTGATACTCTGTTATCTAAAAAAAAAAATTATTGTGGGTGTGTAGGTGTCACGCTTTTGCTCGATGAGTCCAATAACATCCACCCCCACATTGAAAACGGTCATGGTGATGTTAAAACATTCAATGAAGAGTGTGGCGGTACATGTATTTTATCAGCATATATTGACATTATGACATTTCTTTACGTAACTAAAGCAATCAAGATTCCATAGTCACCAATAATAGCCAGCCTCAAATTTTTCTTGCCATTGCGTGTCCCATTTGCATGAGTTCCAAAAGAACCTTCGTGAACCTCTTGAATGATCTTTTCTGCTTCTGCTTTATCCACACATCTGAGGAGAACCATATCATGATTCCTCTTATAAAGCACATCACCATTTAAGAAGAAGTTCATTGACAACCTCCTCAAACCCTCTTGTCGTTTCTCTGAAATACCTGATGGATATTCCCTATTCTTAACATAGGATTTGATATCATAAAACCATGGTTTGCTATCAAGCTCTTCTTCTATCGAAAAGCAATATGTTGGCTTATCCTTTTGTTAGAATTTTTATGCCGGCCCGTCTTGATTAGTGGTTATTTGAAACATTGACGATAACAGTGGCCAAGGCGTCAGCTAACTGGTTTTCTTCTCGAGGGATATGGTGAAAAGTAATCTTCTCAAAGTGTTCTGTCAATTCTTTGATATGGGTGTGATACGGAATCAATTTAGAATCTCGCGTTTCCCACTCTCCTTTCGTCTGATGGATGACCAACAATGAGTCTCCATATACCTCAAGAAATTTTACATTTGATTCGATAGCTGCTTTAATGCCCATAACACATGCTTCATATTCTGCAATATTGTTTGTACAATCAAAACACAACCTAGCCGTAAATGGAGTGAACTGGTTCTCTGGAGAAATCAAAATGGCTCCAATTCCATGCCCTAATGCATTAGAGCACCATCAAACACCAACCTCCATTTTTCTTTATCAGATGATTCAATCTCTTCAACTAAAGCCAGTATGTCTTCATTGGGGAATTCACACTGCATTGATTGATAATCTTCTACCGGTTGTTGGGGCTAAGTATTCTGCTAGTGCGCTTCCTTGACAAATTTTTGTGTAACATATACAAATCGTATTCTGATAACAACATCTGCCAATGGGCGATCCTTCCAGTAAGAGCAGGTTTCTCAAAGATGTACTTAATTGGGTCCATTTTAGATACCAACCAAGTTGTATGACATAACATGTATTGCCTCAACCGACAAGCAGCCCATGCCAATGCACAACATGTTCGTTCAAGCAGTGAATATCTTGTTTCACAAACTGTGTGAACTTTTTGCTCAAATAATAAATAGCATGTTCTTTCCTACCAGATTCATCATGCTGCCCAGTACGCAGCCCATTGACTCGTCAAGTACTGTTAAGTACATAATAAGTGGTTTCCCAAGAACATGAGGCCACTAGGATGGGAGGTTTGATAAGTACTGCTTAATCTTTTCGAAAGCTTTTTTGAAATTCTCATTTCATTCAACCTTTGATCTTTGCGCAACAATTGAAAATCGGTTCGCATGTAGCGGTGAGATGCGATATAAACCTCGCAATGTAATTCAATCTACCCAAAAAGCCATGAACTTCTTTTTCCGTGCGTGGAGCCGACATTTCTTGTATTGCTCTTACTTTATCTGGGTCCACCTCTATCCCTTTTTGACTAACGATAAACCCAAGTAACTTGCCTGATCTTACACCAAATGTGCATTTAGCAGGGTTTAAAACGGAGTCTGAACTTCCTTAGTCGCTCAAACAACTTTTGAAGGTTAACAACATGGTCTTCTTCGGTTTGAGATTTTGCGATCATATCATCCACATAAACCTCTATTTCCTTATGCATCATGTCATGAAACAAGGTTACCATTGCTCTTTGATATGTTGCCCTAGCATTCTTCAATCCAAATGGCATCACTTTATAGCAGAAAGTCCCCCATTGTGTGATGAATGTAGTTTTCTCCACATCTTCGGGAGCCATCTTGATTTGATTGTACCCTGAGAAACCATCCATGAAGGAGAAAAGAGAGTATTGAGCAGTGCTATCCACTAGGAAATCGATATGAGGTAGAGGAAAATCATCTTTAGGACTAACTTTATTTAAATCCTGATAATCAACACACATTCGAACCTTGCCATCTTTCTTTGGAACTGGTACAATATTAGCCACCCATTGAGGATATTTTGCTACTGCTAAGAATCCAGCATCAAATTGCTTCTTGACCTCTTCTCTAATTTTAAGTAACATATCAGGTCTCATCCTTCTCAACTTCTGTTTAATTGGAGTGTATTCAGGCTTGAGTGGTAGCTTGTGTTCAACTATGTTAGTATCTAGCCCGGGCATATCCTGATATGACCCATGCAAAGACATCCACGTAATCAATTAAAAGTTTAACCAACTTTTCTCGCTCACTTTCTTTCATAGACATACCAATTTTAACTTCTTTTTTATCATGCTCAGTCCCCTAAATTGATCACCTCAACAAGTTCTTGATAGGGTTGGATTATCTTAGCTTCTTGTTCAATTAAAGCTTTCTAGTTCTGGGGGAAGCTCACAATCGTCTACACAATCCTCATCAGCATGATTAATCAAACGTTCAAAATTACAAGAAATGGTTCTAGCGCTGCTATTTTCAAACATATTCATTTTCGACTCTGCATTGTTTAAATTAAGAGAAAAAGGAAAAAAAAAAAAAATATGAATAAGGATTGCCAAAAGAAGAGAAAAGAGAAAAGAGAAAAAAAAACAAAACTAGTTGGAGAATTCAAAAATGCATTTATTGATAATAAGTGCAGAATTGAAATACATATGCCCTAATTAGTTATCCTTATAGCCCTTGGGCAGAGCAAAAGGAGTTAAAATACATAATTACTTTGAACACAAATTAACAAACACGGGAAACTCGATGATCTTCCAATTGTTGAGATTGGTGTTTTGAAGGACAAGGGTACACTAGCTTGAGGGTATCATCATCACCATGATCCTCTTTCCGCAACAGCCACCTGATCAAACATATATTATTCCGGCGCTTTGAAAATTTTGGCGAATGTCACAAATAGGAATCTTTTGTGAATTCGGTATCCAGTTTTCCCAACGAGTCACCTTGTTTTCTCTTTTTTCTTCGCAACCTTTTCTTCATCAGCTTGAGTAGGTACATATCCAACCCGTACCTATTGTTCTTTTTCTGGTATTTCTATCAATTTCCCGAATTTAACAAAAAGCTCCTCCTTCCAACATGGATTTTGTAAACTTCAATGATGTGGTAGATAGTTTTGGTTCTTTTAAACGAAATCCTTCACCCATGAAGATAGCATTGGCGATTTCTAATGCTTGGAAATAAGTCTCAATGGCTTCCTCTGCTTCTTCAATGTATCCCGTAGAAGATAGATGACTCACTATCATATCTTCTTCCCCAGATATTATTACCAGCTTATTGTTCACTATAAACTTTAGCTTTTGATGGAGAGTGGATGTTACTGCTCCAGCAGCGTGAATCCACGGTCTCCCTGAAAGACAACTGTACGTCGGTTTAATATCCATTACTTGGAAGGTTATCCAAAGATGTGGTGTCCGATTTGAATTGGTAGGTCAATCTCACCAACCACTTGTCTTCTAGATCCATCAAACACTTTCACCACCAATGCACTAGGCTTCAAACAGGCTCCCTCAACAAATAGTTTTGATAGTGTCGATTTAGGCATGACATTTAGTGATGAACCATTATCTACTAGCACTCGTGCAAGAATATGATCGTGACACCTCACAGAGATGTGCAGTGCTTTATTATGCTCTGTCCCTTCAGCTGGTAATTCATTATCACTAAAACTCAGGCAACTACTAGCAGTGATGTTACCGACAACTTCATCAAACTGATCGACAGTGATATCGTGAGTAACATTGGCTTCATTTAAAACTTTCATCAGTGCCCTTCTATGTGCTTCAGAATTCAATAACAAGGAGAGAACTGATATCTTGGAAGGGGTTTGATTTAGCTGATCCACCACCTTATATTCACTTTGCTTGACAAACTTCAAAAAATTCATTAGCTTCTTCTTTAGACACCGTCTTTTTACTGATCTCTTGTCCTTTTATGGCATGATACATATCTTTTTTCTCTTTTCTCCATTAACCTCCTTTTCCTAAGTTGTTCAGGAGTGTATACTCGACCACTCTGAGTCATTCCACCAATCCCTGAGATGTTAGTGACATCAGTTCCTTTAGGTTCACAACCATCACTTGGTTGATGATTGGCCAAGTGGGATGTGATTTCGTATTTCCACGGTACCGCCTTGGTATTTCTGTAAGGAAAAGAGGTTGGTGCTTGGACAATAATTGAATTTTTCCCACTATGAGTTGGCTTAGGATTCTCTTTTCTATAGAGGATTTCCAATGGTCTTGGAAAAGATCTATCACTTTCCATGCATGGCTCTATGGTCGATACATAATCATCTTTTGTGTACTGGTTTATCTCTTCTTCAATGAAATTGACAGCGGCATCTCTGTGACCCGGCAAAGGATTATTCCCTATGTTGGGACCGTCTTCCTTGAAGGTAAGCCATTTTGAATTAATCAATTCTTGCACTTTAGTTTTTAAGGCTTGACAATCTTCGACGGAATGCCCCACAGATCCGGCATGGTATTCAATTTGGCTTTTGGATTATACCATTTAGGGAATGGTGGTTCTAGAGGTTTCATTGGTCTCAGGACTACCATTGAATTTTGAAGTAAGTGAGGCAACAATTGACTGTACGTGACGGGAATTAGGTCAAAACGGTTTATTCTTTTTTCTCGATTGGCAGGTGGTCTGTAGTGATTTGAGATTGGATTTTGGTTCCATTGACTTTTTTGGGAAAATGCGGTAGGTGGTGGTTGATAAAAAGGTGGTCTTGAAGAGTGATATTGAGGGTATGAAGCTTGTGTGGTTGCGGCCATATATGGATAACGAATGTAAGGAGTTTGTGGTATCGGGGGATGGAAGTTTGGGGGTCGGTAAGAATTGATGGGTGGAAAATAGGAGACTCTGGGGTTTACAATTACAACGTTAGCGTCCCCTTCTTTCTTTTTTGTGAAGGTCGCTTGGGGTCTTTTTATGCCAGTTGCTGCACATACAATCTTGCCACTGCTCATCCCACTTTCTATCCTTTCTCCTATCATGACAAGGTCAGAAAAGTTTAATGACATACTCCCAATCATCTTATCATAAAAAGGCGATTGGAGAGTATCCATAAACATACCAACCATTTCTTTTTCAGATAAAGGAGGTTCTACTTGTGATGCCATTTCCCTCCACCGTTGCGTGTATTCTTTGAAAGCTTCGTTGTCCTTTTTTAATAAATTTTGCAATGGCATCCTATCAGGGGCCATGTCAATGTTGTACCTGTATTGCCTCAAGAAGGCATCAGCCAAGTCCTTCCACGAACGAATACAACTTCGCTCAAGGTGCATATACCAACTTAACGATGCCTCACTCAAACTATCTTGAAAAAAATGAATGAGAAGTTTATCGTTATGAGAATGAGAAGCCATTTTTCTGCAATACATAGTTAGATGATTTTTAGGACATGTGTTTGCTTTGTATTTTTCAAAGTCAGGAACCTTGAATTTTGGAGGGATAGTCACATCAGGAACAAACACACGTCGAAAGCTTCGAGACCATAAACATTTATGCGCCTCAATTGCTTTTATTCGTTCTTCTAAGACATGAAAATTTTCCTTTGATTGTGTATCATCCCCAATGTGAGGTTGATGCCAATTTCCGTTAGCATCAAAAATGGGGCACTTGAGGTACACTATATGGAATATTTTCTGTGGGTATAGTGTTTTGGGTGGCACATATCCCAGATGAGGTGAGATTTGTGATTGGTTTAAGTTTTTGGGATTGACAGCTGAGTGGTTTTGGTTATTTTCTATGGGGTTGATGACTACAGGCGGAGTATAACCAGGCGGGAGACCATATATAGGAAATTGCATAGTTGCAATGCGGAATTGTTGGTTAGTCGGGGTAGAACCCGGTGGATGAGAAGGAGTAGTTTGGTGTTCTTCATTTACAATTGGAGGATCCCCATATGTATTCTCCTTCCTTGCCAAGCCTGTATAGCTTCCAAGATTCGATCGACCTTTTCCTTCAGTTGGTTGACATCCGCTCTTATCACCTCTTGGTTTTGCTCGAGTTCATCCATGATCTTGGAATTCGCTCGCGTTCGATAAGGGTGTCGGGGAATCAGCTTTATTGATTTTTGTCTGTTTTTTTTTACTTAAAAAAATAATAAATAAATAAAATTTCTATGAGTATGAAAATATGAATGTGATGGAAATGAAATAAATTAGTTAATTATGATAGTGGGGAATCATACGCCTTAGGTAATAGCAAGAACAAATTATTAGTGAAGAAAATATGAGGACTGGAAATCAAAATAGAAAATCCTTCATTGATAAGAAAAAAGAGTACATCATATTCAAATTAAAAACTACATTGACTATGGGATTTCAATCTTCTCTTTTAATAGGACAACCAATCTTCTCCTCCAATTCTTCTATCAATTTTTTGCAATATTCAACGAACTTGTAGACTTTGACTGGAGTATTCAATGGATGCATTACCGCATCAATCTCTCTTAGATGCTTTGGAATTTTTAAGACTGCTTGATTAGCTAGCATTGCCAATTTTGAAAAGCAGTCTTTCCAATGTCTTCCTTTATCTTCCAGCTCTTTATAGATCTCTTGATTCTTTAATTGACCTAGCAACACCATAAATCGATCCTCCCAATATAAGGTTTCGTCCTTTAGGTCACTATAGATCTTTTCTTGGTAATCAATGTAATTCTTTAGCTCACTAGAATTATCCATTTCTATTCTTCTTTGTGTTGCCTCTCATTCCTTACTTGACTCTCATACTCAACTACCATTTCTTTCAGTTGTTTCTTTAAATCTTCAAACTCCTTTTTTATCTTCTTTTCAGAGCTTGCGGATTTTGTCCACAACTGCTTCCACATATAGGTCTCTTCGATAGCTGCATTCTTTTCATGCTTTCGCACATCTAACTCTTCATTTGCACCTCTCAAACAATCTTGTATGTCAAGTTTATTTTCTTTTTCAATTTTCAACATCTTGTTACTTCTTTCAATAAACTGACTTTTACATGTGTTTTTCTGATCGTAAGCTCTCATTCTCTTGGGAGACTTTTTTCTAACTTCGCATGTAACTCTTTTTTCTCCTCCTCAGATTTCAACAATAATGCTTTGAGTTCTCATATTTCTTCATTGGTGGCGAGGTAGGTTCAGATATTTCCTGATCACTCAAGGGTGTATTGTGGAAAGGCAACTTGATTTCTTGGACTCTATTTTTTTACCCATTGTTGATAGGGTTCTTTTGTGCTGCAACTTCTGCATCCAAGTGCTTTTCCTTTTATGATGATCTTTTCCCAAGCTCGACTTATCCTTCGCAACATCGGTGGGACTACTATACCCGTATTGTGCAAAATAAAAGCTTCCAACGATTTATCATCTGGCTTTTCCAACATAGGGTAGCCAAGCTGTCTCAATGCTACCGCCAGATGGTAATTAAAACATCATTTGGTTCCCATGAGAGGCACATTGGGAAATCTCCACATTGACATATTACTTCCTCCACCCCTTGTTCTCTGTGATACCATGAAATTGTGTCTTCAGTAAGGCTAGCTATACTTTGAGCCCATTCACGATTATCTTTAATTCCAATATGATACCCTTTCTTGAACATATGAGACATGAACCAAATATACAGCACTGGAGCACAACACAAAATTGTTCCCCCTTTTCTTCTCATGTCGCATATGCAGAGAGTAGTATACATCAGCAAGAATCGCGGGAACTGGGTTTTGTTTTATGTTTGTTAAAAGCTATGAAGACATTGATAGCAGCAAAATCAACAAAATTATCAAGGTTTAGGAATAAAACAATACCATAGATAATTAAAGCCAAACCATCTATAAACGCACTCCATTCTTTTTTAATGGCTAAATCGTGGCACTTTTGCTCTAGATATTTTCTTGAAAAACCATGAATGGCTCATTTTTCTTCTTTTGTACTTGCCAACTCTCTCATGTCGATTTTTCAACACTTCAGAAATTGCCTCCAAACTTGGTGGTTGCCCAGTATATCGATAAGGATTTTCCTTTTTCTAGGGAATAACCCAATATTCGCTCAAATTCCTCTAATGTCGGGGCCAACTGAAAGTCTTGAAAGGTGAAACATCTTAATAGAGGGTCGTAGTACTGAGCCAACGCCGTGAGTGCCCCTATTTGCACATTTACTGCCAAGAGATTTAGGATCTTCCCATATTTGCGAAAGAAACTCTCACGTTGTATAGTTTTCATTTGATTGCTAATGTCTCTTAAACTTTTCAAATCAGGTTGTTTGAACTTTAAAAGTAAAGTTTTTCTCTTTTTCAATCCCATTGTCCACTTTAATTTAACACGTGACTAAGGTTCTTATGATTCACCAACAATCCTGAAAATTGATGCAAAATGTCAGTTCATTTTCCAAAAGAAACAATGTCATGTCATGAGATATGAATGCAATTATGTAGAATGACTGTTGTGAATATATAACATTTTGAATGAATGTATGAGATGTTTTTTTGCTTATATGGATATTCTTATAATGAAATGGTCTATT
Source organism: Cicer echinospermum (assembly GCA_002896215.2). Taxonomy (NCBI): domain Eukaryota; kingdom Viridiplantae; phylum Streptophyta; class Magnoliopsida; order Fabales; family Fabaceae; genus Cicer; species Cicer echinospermum. Next base: position 1,140 of record PGTU02016703.1, on the reverse strand, counting down.
GGCTTATGTAGTGAAACTCACACAATGGTGGCTCTATAGTTCTAAACACGGTCCCTATAGCCAATAATCTCATTTTGGAATATTGTCAACAACAATAGGTAGACTATTTGGAGTGACAATACCCTCAACAAGATCAAACTCTAAGTGAAATTTTCATGCTAACCAAACAGGATGTACATCCATAAGGCTACCACTACACAGCCTCGAAACTAAACTTAAGTTTTGTTCAAACCCAGGTGTAAGGTTCCACTCATAAGTGTGTGTCTTAATAAAAGTGTAGGGTATATCATAAGTATGAATTTAATAACTCAATAACGATACTAAAACATATAATAAAAATAAATAACTAAATAAATAAATAAATAATAAATAGAAAATGATCTATAAGTTTAAAAATGAATAAATAAATAATAATGTCAACTAACACTTATTAAGAAATAATAAACACATAAAATAAAATAAAAAATGAAAAAACAGACAAATATAGAAAAAGTTAAAAATTATGCAAAATTAATTTGTTAGGCTTGACTCTCTAAATGTCCCCAGTGGAGTCGCCAGCTGTCGCGGCCTAAAATTTCGAGTATTTCTCGAATCAATGGAGTCGCCACCCAAATTTATTTTAAAATAGGGAAAATATTGGGAAACCCTTAAAAATAAAAAAATGGTCTTTGAAACCAACATTTTGATTCGAGAGTCGATTATGCGTGGGAAGGTAATTAGCACCCTACGACATCCGTTAAAAACGGTTACCTATAATTAATTGTGCAAAATTAATTTTAACTTAAGTATGTTTATTTTTCTTTATTATTAAATATGAATAACAATTATTACTATATTTAAAATATGATTTTTGAAATATATATGTACTTTACAAATAAAGGACAAAGGCAAAAATTTATTTAATGTGCTGACAACGAATGTGATCTTGCTCATACGTACTCCCGGTGCGATGGAGAAATCGAAAGGCTACGTAGTTCTTTCTTGGTAAAAAATACATATCGCCGTTGATTCTTTTAAAGAAATTGTTTTGTTATAAAAGATGTTTTGACCAGATAGAAAAGAAAAGAGTTGATTTGATAAATATTTTAAAATACGAGTTTTAAGACGATCAAGTTGTACAACTCGTGTCCCAAAACTCAA
>PGTU02016701.1:0-10925 GCA_002896215.2 Cicer echinospermum | reverse complement strand
AAGAAAAAGCGGGAATCGTAAATGTACCACCTATCACGGGTCAGTACAGTTACCATGGTGTCACCTATCACGGGTCAACACGATTTACTAAAATATAAATCGCAAACGTAACAAACCTATCAACGGGTCCGTACAGTTTTACCAAGGTGCCACCTATCACGGGTCAGCACCAATTCACCAAAAAATATAAATCGTAATACCACCCTATCACGGGTCAGTACATTTACCATGGTGTCACCTATCACGGGTCGACACGATTTACTAAAATATAAATCGCAAACGTACAACCTATCACGGGTCCGTACAGTTTACCAAGGTGTCACCTATCACGGGTCGAACACAATTTTACCAAATGAAATGCATGAGCATACACAGACTCCATTCACAACAATCGTTAAGCAAATGCAGATATTAAAAGATTCCCCATTTTTAATACCCATTTAACTTAAACGACTTCCAAACAACATTAATTAAATAAGTCATTAAGAGATTCCCCGTTCTTAATACCGATTTAACTTAATGATTTTTCAAAACAAAACGTTAAAGCAAACAGTCATATTAAGAATTCCCCATTCTTAATATACTTTGACTTAAACGATTTTTCTCGCAAAAACATTCAGTAAACAAGTCATTAAGAGATCCCCATTCTTAATACTCATTTACCGAAACATTTTCAAAAAACGATAGTTAAGTAACCGAGACATAAAGAGATTCCCCATTCCCAACGCCCAGTTAACTTAAACATTTTCCTCAAATCACATTAAGTAAACCGAGGTATTAAAAGATTCCCCCATTTTTAATACTCGTTTAACTCTAATGGTTTTCAAATTTCACAGAAGCAATTTCAAACACACTTTCACATTCAAACCATAATTCACAACAACCACACCAAATTAACAAACATCAAGTTTCATTTACCCATAATCATACACAATGACATACAAATTCATTTACCGACGAAACAATCATCACTATAAACCAAACCTAACTCTAAGGTTTTTACCCATAACGCACTAGGTTTCGTTTTTCCCCAAATCGATACGGTTAACCCTAACAAATTCCTTCCCCAACAACTACAATTAAGTCCCTAATGCAAGCTAGAGTTTGAAGGAGCCCTTAACCTCCAAAGTTTGCTTATCGAGAGTTTCCGGTTTCGCGAGAAATTCGGTAAAATCTCCGCTCGCAACGCAGCTCCAAGTAGTGCACTAGACCGTAGCACGTAGGTGAGCAACTTTCCCTTCTATCTCTTCGAGAAAAGAGGTTTGGATCTAGGAGAAACGAAGGGTTTTGTTTGGATCTCAAAAACCGTATTCTTCGTTTCTCAATCAAAGAGGAAGAAGTGGAGTTACGAAAACCTTGATCTAAACTCACCCTAAACCTGGGTCACTAGTTTTGAAGGAAAGGAAGCAACGAAAACGAAAAATGGAGGAGGATGGAAATTTGATTTTCTTTGCTCACGTGAACCTGAGGAAGGAGATGGAAAATTTTGAGTTTTCCTTTCCTTTCTATTTCCTTTGCTTTTCCTTTCTTCCTTTTTCCTTCCTTCCTTTATATACTATTTTCTTTTCCTTTTCCCTTCCTTCTAGTTTTCCTTTCTTTTTCCCTCCAAGCAAACATATATATATAAAATAAATATAACTTAACAAATATCTCAAAATCTAGATATTTATTAAATTACCTTTTCACCCGAAACGCCTTAAATTAACCGTAAAGTATTTACCGCAGTTAAATTCAATTTATTTATCGACGAGAAATTCTAATTGGCATCGAAATATCTTTTTGATTATAAAACTCCAAAATATTATTAACTTTGGCTTAAAAGCCTCCGAGCCAAAATCCAAAATATACCAAAAATACATAAAAGGTACTTTAAAATTATGGGTCTTACATGGATGGTTTGCCAGATGGGTCAGCAGCTTCTGGAAAGTTAAAAAATTGGCTAATACCATAAATGGAGGAACTTGTTTTTTGTGGGGACACAAAAAGTGGTGACATGGCACTTATATGTGGATTGGGCAGCAGTGTTCCAAAGTCATGAGGGGGAGAGTGAAGGATTTGCGAATATGAGAGGAAATCAATGGATGGTTGAGGAAAAACAGAGAATGTTGATGAAGGTGGAATTTTGCCTGAAGAACCTTCTCGGTTTTGTGGAGAATGTTCTGGAGAATGTTCTCGGTTTGATGGAGAATGTTCTAGAGCAATTTCTGGAACTGTGTCTCCTGATTGATCAGATTTTGGAGGTGAGAAAGGAATAGAGATGGGGACAGTTCTTCGTCTTGCAGAACGTTTTCTTTTCAAGGAGGTTGGGAAAGAGGATGTAGTGGTGGTTGGTTGTGTAGATCGTGTTTTGCGCATATGGGAGAGGTTTTTTGTGGAAAATTTGGAGATTTTAATGAGTGATTTTTCATTGGTGAGGGGAATTCCAAAATGCCTAAAGATCTTAGTTAATATCATTCCATAAGGAACAGTATTTTTCTTGTAGTCTTTCGTGGGAGCACAGATCATGTGTTGAATGATCACATGAGGAAGGTTAAGACGCTTACAGTTGAGGAGGTGATAGATGAGTACGGCGTCATTGGCAGAAACATACTCATGACTTTCACAGTGAGGAATGAGAGTATGTTGGCTCATGTTGTTGAAGACTTTTGGAAGGAGTTTGATATATGTGGAGAGGTAACGGGTGGATCCTTCTTCAAATAAATTAGAGAGGACCTCAGTCTCTTTTAGATTCAGATCTGAGTACCATTGATTTCCAAAAACATAAGGTCCTTCTGTAGGTAGTTGAAGGATTGAAGACAGGATGTCTGGAGTTAACTTGATCTCAATTCCCTTAATGGAGGAGATGGTGAGGGATTTATCAGAGAAGGTTTTGGCGTTGTAGTAAAAAGCTCTTACAACATCTGGATAGTAAGACTCAGATGTTTGTAAGAATGATGTCCATCCTAGAGCATCAGTATGATGCTGAACAGCATTGCCACCAATTATCAGTTTATCAAAGATAAAAACTCTTCCTATTCCAATAGGGCGTTGAGCCCATTTGTCTTTGAAATTCTTGGAGTTTTTTGGTGAAATGAGAGGGAGTGTGTTTGGTTTGGATTTTTTAGTAGGGGGAAGAAGATTCATATGAGTTAGATGTGGGTGAAGACTAGTGGGAGAATGTTTGGATTTTGTTGAGGGGGAAAGTGTTTGATTCGGAGAGGAATGTTCTTAAGGATGTGAAATTTGAGCAGGAGAACGTTCTGGGTGTGGAGAACGTTCTTTTTGTGGAGAGCATGAGGGGATACGTACTGGAGAACATGCTTGATTTGGAGAATGTTCTGGATTTGTGATAGGGGAACATTTTGGAAATGGAGAGTGTTTTGGAGAAGCCGTTTCAGTGAGTTTTAGGTTTTGTTTGGGTGCAAGCATTTTCTTTCTTTGGGGTTTTTTGAGTTTGTTTATGGCTATGAACTGGGCGATGGTCATGGTGGTTTTAGTTTTCATGGTCTTTTTGGATTGAGTGAAGGTTGAGGATTTTGGAAGAGAGAAAATATTTCTTCGATCAATCTCCTTTTGTGATTTGGAGGAGTTGATTTAGAGGTTCAGAAGAGAATGAAGATTTTGAAGAGTGATGGGTTTGGTTTTTTTCTGTAACGGTTGTGGAGGAGAGTTTCAGAGAAGTCCATCGAGTCTCGGAACGGAGATAGAAGTAAAGGGTTTTCTATTTTGCTTTAGAATCCAATGCCCAGATTGAACTTCTATGGAGCGTCTTCTGGTAATCATTAGGTTTTAATGAGGAGAACTTGAGCAGTATTAGGATGAGCGCATGTGTTATAGTGGTGGAAAGAATTTTGGATAGGGATGGATTGAAGAAGATTATTAGTTAGGTTCAGGGGATGATGAGAGATAATCAGAAAAAACGAGGTATCAGAGAGATGTGTGTGGAGTTGTCGTGGTGGTGGAGAAGGTGGCGTGAAATGAATCAGATGATAGATAATGAAGATGGTAAACAGGATATGCAATCTTCTTTTGTGGGTGCCATGGCTTGGGAGTTGAGAAGTCTGAGTGAAGAGATGGAGGAAGAAGATGAATGTTTGAAGGTTCTTGTGCTGTTTTGGAAAAGAAGATTGAGTGCTTAAAACAATGTCAGAAACGTGAGAAAGACAATGATTATCTTGGGAAATATGAGAGAATTTTGGGGGCAGGAGTGTTGTGTCAGTTTCTTTTTTACAGGTAAAGAGACACATGCATTAAATGCCACTTTCCCTTTTTGTTTGTCAGGAAAAGTGACGACTCAGAGGGAGACTGTTGGTGTCAAAACGAGACTGATATCTGAAAAACGGAGATTGATACACGTTCACTGTTTTCAATGCAGAAGCATATTAATCCAGAATTTCTGGATTTTTCGTGATTCAGTTCTCTTTGATCAAATTGAAACTATCTCGACAAGAGCTTGTGATGATGTCAGCAAGTTGATTTTAGTATCAACCAAAGATTAATTCGATATATTTCTTATAACATGATCACGAATGAAATGATGTTTTATTTCAATATGTTTTGATCTAGAGTGTTGTATTAGATTTTAGACAGATTTATAACACTAGTATTATCACAATAAATTGGAATACTGGAATAGCTTACTAAGTAGTCTTTGAGTTGATTCTTAATCCATAGAACTTGTTAACCATAGTTGCTGCTGAGACATATTCAGCTTCAATTGTGGTAAGGCTATAGTGTTTTTTTTCTGCAGGACCAGCTATTCAGGCTTCAGCCTGAGACCTGACATGCTCCACTTGTGCTTTTTCTTTCGATTTATCTCCAGCATTAAATCAGCATCACAATATGTTATAGATCGCAAAATGCGAACCTTATTTCTATACCAAAGACCAAGATTAGTGGTTCCAACAAGATATCCTAAATATTCGTTTACTGCTGTCAAATGTGATTCTTTTGGTGTTGATTGAAATCAAGCGCATAATCCCACTTTCAAAATACTATATCAGGTTTCTACTAGCAGTTAAATTAAGCAAAGAACCAATCATTCCTCTATATTCTTTTTCAGAAACAAAATTGCCATTTTCATCTTTCTCTAAAGAAGAAGATGGATGCATGGAGTGGTCATGATCTTTGATTCATTCATTTATATATTTGACCAACAAATCTTTAATGTTTTCTGAGAAATCTAAAGATGTCATTTCATATTGTTTAATTTGTAAACCAAGAAAATCCTAATACTCATTTCAAATTCACTTTCAATAATTTGAGAAACCTTCACACAATTTTCATTTGTTGATCCAAATATGATATCATCAACATATACTTGAACAATAAATAATCATTCTTTTCTATTTCTCTTAAATAATGTAGTGTCGATCTTTCCTCTTAGAATCCATTTGATTAAGAATGAACTAATCGTTCATACCAGGCTCTTGTTCTTGTTTTAAGTCATATAAAGCTTGGTAAGTTTGAAAAACGTGATTTGGTTTTTGATTGATTTTCAAAACCTGGGGGCTGTTTCACATAAACTTGTTCATAGAATCCATTTAAAAATGCACTTTTAAATCCATTTGAAACAATTTAATAAGCTTATGAGATGCATATGCAGAAGTATACAATAGCTTCTAACCTTGCAACCAGGAGCAAGGGTCATCATAATTTATACCATCTTGTTGATTGGTAGCCTTGAGTCATTAATCTTGCTTTGTTCCTGATAACCTTACCTTCTTCATCTAGATTATTTCTGAAGACACGTGTACCAATTATTGGTTTGATCTAATGGATCAGGTACTAGTGTCTAGACTTCATTTTTTTCAAACTGCAATAGTTCTTCCTTCATGCATCTATCCAAGATTGATCAATGATGGCTTCCTTAATTGAAATTTTTGGTTCAATCTAGAGATATCATTGCCATGTTGCTTTCATCATTCTTGAATGATTTTCTTGTTCGAATCTCATCAGTCGTGTCTCCAATATTTGTATTTGAGATGATCTTCATCCATTCTCCAGATTTCCAACGGTGGGAAAGAGAGGAGGAGAACATTTGATAATTGGTTAGGGTTGGAATCTTGTCTAGTGCTAGATTGAGGAAGAGGAAGATAAGTATGCTGAAAACAAATTATCAAACGATTCTTGAGGTGGAGTTGGTCTTAGTGGAGGCAATGGTGATCGATTGTGAAATGGTGAAGATGAAAGAGATGAAAAGGATGAAGGGTTGCATTAGGGCAAGCGTTCTATTCGAGCAGTCATTTTAATACGAGCCATCTCACTTGTTTTTCAGAAAATGGTTTTGAAGTGTTTTGAGAAGTTTGAGAGTGCAGTTTTTTGGAAGAAAGAAGAAAACTATTTTTAGGAAGATGAATACCGTGATGATGATTTGCAGTTTTTTCCACTTAGTGTTGGGAAAAGTGCAGTGATTGATTGGTGTTGGAAAAAGAGGAGAATGACAATGTGGAAATGCTTTTTGGCAGACAGAAAACACGTTCATTAATGCACCACACAAAAAGAATTTTGGCTGATTTTGAGGAAAAAAGGGAGAATTAGCGCGCTTGATAAGCAGAAACAGAAGAATGATGCGCGCAGGGAAAGGTAGAACGTTATAACGTTCTCCGTTATTGCAAAACCGATTTTAATGCAAAACTGGTTGATATTTTATTATTCTCAGCTTTCCCTTGATAAAATTAAAAATTTCCTTACAATGGGGTTTGGTAAAATATCAGCAAGTTGTTTTTAGTATCAACAAAGATTAATTCAACTACTTTTTTATTAACATGATCATGAATAAATGATGCTTTATCTATATGTGTTTGGATCTTGAATGTTGAATGGGATTGTTGATAGATTTATAGCACGTGTTATCATAGTAAATTGGAACGCTTAAATAACTTACAATTAGTCTTCCAAGTTGATTTTTTTATCCAAAGAAACTTGAGAGCAGTAGTTTGCAGCTCAGACATATTCAGTTTCGTTGTTGACACAGCAATCATGGTTTGTGTTCTGCACGACCAGCTATAATGCTTCTCCAAGAAACTAACATGCTCCTCTTTTCGTTCAATTTTATCTCCACATAATCAGCGTTGCAGTAAGCAAGATTAAAATGAGAACATTTTCTATACCAAAGGCAAGATCAGTAGTACCAAACGATATATCTTAAAAATTCTTTTCACACTGCGGTTAAATGAGATTCTTTAGGTGCTGATATAATCTAAGCAACATAATCATACTGCAAACACAATGTCGAATCTACTAGCAGTTAAATAAAGCAAAGATATATCATGCCCTCTATTGATCTTTTTAGAAAATAGATATTCCCTTTTCATCTTTGTCTAATGAAAACATGGATGCATGGAGTAATCATGATTTTGGCTTCATTTCATTTTTATTTTGTTAAGAGATCTTTTTATATGTTTTCTTGACATATTAAAAATGAAATCTATAATGTTGCTTAATTTGCAAGCCAAGAAAATATCTTAATTCCCCCATATACTCATTTCAAATTCACTTGCATGAGTTTAAAAAGCATCATGCATTTTCGCATTAGTTGAGACACAAGATAAATCATCGGACATACACTTGAAAAATAGTAAATCATTTTATCATTTTCTTTTATAGTGTAGTGTCAATCTTTTCCTCTAGAAATCCATTGTTTGATTAAAAAATAACTAAGTCATTCATACAAACTCGTTGTGCTTGTTTTAAACCATATAGAGCTTTGGGTGTGTTTAAAAACATGATTTGGTTTTGATTGATCTTAAAATCCGGGAGGTTGTACGGACATTAACTTGTCATTTAAAAATCATTTAAGAATGCACTTTTAACATTCATTTGAAAGAGTTTATAAGTTTATGAGATGGCATATAAAGAAGAATCTCGTATAGCTTCTAACCTCTGGGCAACGGGAGAAAAAAGTTTCCATCACAATCTTATACCTTCTTGTGATTGTAACCTTGAGTCACCAACTTTGCTTTGTTTCTCAAAACCTTACCTTCTTCATCTAGTTTGTTTCTGAATACTCATCTTGTTCCTATGATAGTTTGATCTTCTGAACCTAGAACCAGATTCCAGATTTCATTCTTCTCAAATTGAAGAAGTTCTTCCTTCATCGCTTCAATCCAACGTTGATCAACTATGGCTTCTTTGATTGATTTTGGTTCAATTTGGGAGATCATTGCCATGTTGTTGTTGCCATCATCCTTGAATGAAATTATTGTTCTAATTCCATCAGTAGTATCTCCAATGATTTGATTTTGAGGATGATCACTAATTGTTCTCCAACTTTTAGGAGGAGAATGAAACAGAGATTGTTTATCAATCTGGGTTTCCTGGAGAACATTATGCTACTAATGTTGCCCATACTGTTCTTCTTCTTCCTCATCTTTTTTACTCAAATGAAGATCACCAAATTCATCAAATGATATATGCATGCTGATTTCAATAATTTTGTTTTTTAAATTGAAAACATTACCCTTTAGAATCGGTTAAGTAACCAAAAAATATAGCTTTGTCCGATTTTGCATCAAACTTTCCAAGAGTTTATTTGTTGTTCAAGATATAACAATAACAACTAAATATGTCAAAACATGATATGTATGGCTTCCTGTTTTTCCATATTTCATATGGTGTTTTGTTTATGATCTTTCTTATGGATACACGGTTTAAAATATAGCACGATGTATTGATAGCTTCAGCCCAAAAATATTTTTTAACATTAGACTTCCTAGATTGTTCTTGCCATTTCTTGTAAGGTTCTATTTTTTCTTTCAACAACTCCATTTTGTTGAGGAGTTCTTGCACAAGATAGATTATGAGAAATGTCAAGTTTTTCAAGGAAGGTTTTAAAAGAGGCATTTATGAATTCTCCTCCATGATCACTTCTTATAGAAATGATGATGGAATCTTTTTCATTTTGTAGCTTTTTACAAAATATTTTAAAAGCATCAAAAGCATCATCTTTTTGTTTTAAAAATAATACTCAAGTTTATTGTGAGAAATCATCAACAATAACAAAACCATATTTCATTCCTCCTAAACTTGTTGTTTTAACAGGGCCAAATAGATCTATGTGAAGCAACTCAAGAATTATGTTTGTGGAGATGAACTATTTTGAATGAAAATTGTTTTTGACTTGTTTTCCCTTAGCACATGCTTCACATACTTTATCTTTTTCAAAATTCAGTTTTGGTAATCCTCTAACTAGTTCTAGTTTTAAGATTTTTGAAATAGTGTTCATGCTAACATGACATGTCCGCTTATGCCAAATCCATTTATCTTTATTGTAGACCTCAAGCAGGATTCATCAGATAGTTCTTCAAGATATAAAACATAAAGATTTATCTTTCTAGTTCCAGAAAACACTACTTCCCCATATTTTGTTTTTATGATTTCACATAGGTTAGGTTAGAAAATAACTTCAAAGTCATTTTCACATGGTTGACTTATGCTTAAGAGATTATGTTTCAGACCTTCCACATATTAAACAACAGTTATTTGGGCAAAAATTTTCTTACCAATTGTTCCTTTACCTTTAATATGAGCTTGATTATCATTCACAAAGGTGACTGATCCTCCATCTTTATTGATGAAGGACATGCAGTAGTTTTTATCACCTGTCATATGTCTTGAACAGTCACTGTCCAAGAACCATGGCTTTTTCTTGACACTTTGAAATCCAACTTGCATGATTTGTTACATTAACTTTAGGTACCGATTTGGTCTTGGGTCCTTGAGGGTTAGTTTTGAATTTTGATTCCTTCTTAATATGGCATATTGATTTAGAATGGCCAATCTTAGAACAAGGGGAACATCAAGTGATTTTTTTTTTAAAAGGTTTAGAAAACTGAGTGTTAACTGGTTTTGGTAAAATTCTAGAACATTCTCCTTTTGCTGCATTAGCTGGAGAACGTACTCCTTTTTTTCAGTTTCTGAAAAAAATTTGTTTATGCTCCAGAATATTCTCCTTTTTTGAAGATCTTTTTGTTCTTGATTTTATTATCTCTATTCTTAAAATAACATGCAAATTTCATATGCTCAATCTTGCGGCAATATGAATATTTAATTTTGCATTTACCTTCTTTTCTTTCTGGAACAAAAAAGTTTTCATACATTTTGGTTTTTTGAGTTTGATCAAAACCAATACTATCAAATATTCCTACTTGAGATCCCATGATTTTTTGAAATGTTTCAGTGGCTTTAATGAAATTTGACAAATCATTTTTAAGAAGTTCAACTTCAGCTTTAAGGAGAATGTTCTCCTTTTGAAATTCATAATGTTCTTGACTTTCATAATTTTCAGTTTTAAAATCTTTGAACTGAGATTCTTTCAAATTTTGAATGATCTCTTTAAGCTTATCACTAAGAGCCTAAGTTTTCTCTTTCTCTTCTTTTTCTTTGTGAAATTTTTCTTTTAAAGAACTACACTTTTGAACAAGAAAGTTTGAATCATTTAGCAAGTTGTCAAATTCTTTTTCCATTTGTTCACACAAAAGACAAGGTTCAGAATTTGTTACCTCATTTTCTTCAGTATTTTCCATTAAGCATATGTTGGATTCTTCATCAGATTCATTTGAGTTATCCCATATAGCCATCATTGATTTCTTTTCGAAAGGAAATCTGTTTGGTGGTTTTTCACTTAGGGGACATTCGGATTTGTAATGTCCCAACTTATTACATCCAAAACATGTGATTTGGCTCATGTCTACTTTTGTTTTGGGACTTTCTCTTTTGTTTGGAAATCCCTTCTTGATATGATCTTTTTTTTCTCATCATTCGTTGAATTCTTCTAGTGAGAAGATAAATTTCTTCAACGGGATCTTCTTGTCTAGTTTCTTCGAATTCTTCTTTTGTTTGTGTTGGTATACTTTCTTGAAATGCTTTTAAGGCTATTGTTTTTCCATTCTTGGTTGGTTTGTCTTCTTGTAATAATACTTCATGTGCTCTTAAGGTTCCAATTA